>PISX010001158.1:0-26194 GCA_004024625.1 Mellivora capensis | reverse complement strand
TCCTCTCTATTTCTGATTTGTGGAGAATTTTTAATTATGACTATGTTGTGGGTTTTGCCACATGCCTTTTCTCTGTATCTATACAGGTGATTGTGTGATTGTTGTTCTTTATTAATATGCTATATTGTATTCGTTGATTGGTTAATTATATTAATTAATTGATAAATTGCTATTAAACCACCATTGCATTTTTGATCATGGTGTATAATCCGTTTTTTATGTTGTTGGATTCAGTTTGTTAATATCCTGCTAGTGATTTTGAGTATTTGTTCATGAGGAATCTTGGTCTCTAGTTTTCTTGTGACATATTTGTTAGATTTTGGTAAGGTGATATTGATTCATATAATGAGTTAGGAAGGCTTCTCTCCTCTATCTTCTGATAGAGTTTGCGAAGGATTTGTATTCATTCTTCTTTTAAGAATTTTCCAGTGAAGGTACTTGTTTTGGGGATTTCGATGTTGGGAGATTGAATACTTCTCTTTGACTCAATTTTGGTAATTTTTGTCTTTCTTGAAATTTTTCCATTCCATTTATGACCTAATTGATTGGCAAAAAGTTGTTCAAAATATTCTGTAGCAATACTTTTAATTTCTTTATGAAAAAAATCAGGAAATTTGTGTCTTTCCTTTTTTTCTTTGCCTAGCTAAAATTTTTCAATTGTGTCAATCTTTTAAAAGAGTTAACTTTTATTTTTTCTATTTTTTTGTTTTATATTTTATTGATTTCTGTATAATTTTTACTACTCATTTTATTGATTTTGAGTTTAATTTACACTTCTTAGTATTTTAAGTTGGAAATTTAGAATATTGACTTTAAATTTTTTCTTTTTATAGATGTTTGGACAGTATGATTATCCCTCTAAACATTGTTTTAGTTTCATTCCATAAATTTTGATATTTTTTCTGTTCATTTAAAAATATATATTTTTTAATTTCTGTAGTGATTTTGAGCCAAGGTTTATTTAGTAAAATGTATTATTTAACCTCCAAATGTTTGAGGATTTCCCAAATATCTTTCTGCTGCTGAGTTCTAATTTAATTCTTTTGGGATCAAAGAGCATGCTTTGTATTATTTCAATCCCATTAAATTTACTGATGCTTATTTTATGGCCTAATGTACAGTTTATCCTAGATAATGTTTCATGTGGTCTTAAAAAGAAAGCATATTGTTCTGTGATCAGATGGAGCATAACATAAATGTCAGTGAAATGAAAATGTTGATAGTGGGGTTCAAGTCTTTCAATCATTAGAGATTTCTTTCTATTTTTGAAAGCAAAGTATTGCAATTTTATTGTTCGTCTATTTTTCTTTTCAGTTATATCAGATTTTTATTCATGTGTGAAAGGGCTGTATTATTAGATACATATATATTTATATTTATCATATCAGCCAGATATATTGATCTCTAGTATTTCTTATTATAAAGTCCTTATTGTCTAATATTCATGTAGCTACATGTCTCTCACAATTACTGTTTGCATGGTTTCTCCTTTTCTTTTTTTTTTAAATCTTTTTAAAAAAATATTTATTTATTTATTTATTTATTTGACACAGAGAGATCACAAGGAGGCAGAAAGGCAGGCAGAGAGAGAGAGGAGGAAGCAGGCTCCCTGCGGAGCAGAGAGCCTGATGCGGGCCTCCATCCCAGGACCCTGGGAACATGACCTGAGCCGAAGGCAGAGGCTTAACCCACTGAGCCACCCAGGCGCCCGGTTTCTCCTTTTCTATCCTTTCAATTCTACCTGTTTGTGTTTTTGAATCTAAAATGTGTTTCTTGTAGACAGCATATAGTTTAACTTTGCTTTTTTATCAGTCTGGCAATCACTGCTTTTTCATTAGAGGATTATTCCATTTATATGTAATATGCTTATTATTGTGATTGAATTTACATTTCTCATTTTGTTAACTGGTTTTAATATGTCTCATGTCTTTTTTGCATTCTGTTTATCCTCTCCTGCCATGTTATTTTATATATATATATACACACACACACACACACATATATACACATACATACACACATGATGTTATATATGTTTACTTGGTGTTATTTATGTGTATATTTGGTATTTTATATATATACATATAGTATTACAAATATTTGGTTATATATGTATTTTTCATATGTATAAATGAAAGATAAGACCATAGGAAAAAAGAAACAGAGTAACAAAAATATCATCAATAGCAATATACCAAATAGTAATATAACTTGTCATAGTAATAGTAAAAATAGTAAATAGTAATAGTAAAATAGTAAAAATAGTAATAGTAAAATAATAGATAAATAAAAATAGTAAAATAGTAATAGTAATATGACAGATACATATTTTCTATCACTATTTTTAATATCTCTATTGATTTATGAACATATTTTAAGTTATATTCTATGCATCACATGGTCATTATCACAAACCACTTGAGATTAATTGTTGTAAGATATAGAAATTTTGTTACAATGTAACTTCATTTCCTTCTCCCTTGTTTTTATTGTTACTGTCATATACCTTATAAATCCAGCAATATTGGGCTGTAATGTTGCTTTTTGCAATTTTGTGCCATTTGAAGATGTGAAATGAAAACAGAAAAAAAATATATACAGTCTTATATTTCTACTCACACATTTATCATTTCAGGTGCTCTCAATTTCTTTCTGTGTATTTGAGAATTAACTAATGTCTGATGTCATTATTTTTAACCCAAAGAACTACCTTTTGTGTTTTTTGTAAAATAAGCCTTTGTTTATCTGATTTATTTTAGCTTACTAAGGCAGATCATCTTTTCTAGTACAATTAGAAATAACTAACATGTCTTAATTATAGTATACAAATTTTGATATGTTTTATTTTATTTAAATATTTTCTAGTTTTTCTTGTGATTTCATCCTTGACCCACAAATTATTCAGAAGTATACCCTAACTTCTGGATATTTGGGTTTTCTTTTTTATTTTCTTTGGAATGATTTCAAATTTAATCCTTTTGTGATCAGAGAATACACTCTGTATAATTTTGATCCTTTACATTTAATAAGAATTGTTTTGTTATCCCAATTTGTGATTTATTGGAGTGACTGTACCACGTGTACTTGAAAAGAAGATATATGATACAGCTATTGGATATAATGATCTGAAAAGTCACTTAGAACAAGGTACATGATAGTGGTTTTTAGATATTCTATTTTCTTATAGATTTTGTCTGATTAATTGATGTGAAGGAACAATTGTTAAAATCTTCTACCATGGCTGTAAAATTATCTGTATTCCTCTGTCATTTTTTACTTTTTGTAATTTCAGGCTATATTAAGTACATGTACTTAGATAATTTTTGTCTTCCTCATAAATTATCCCTTTTATTGTATCAAAATATATTTTTTTATGTTATTGAAATATTTCTTTTTAGTTCTGCTAGTATTCTTTTCATTGGCTTTATTTTATCTGTTGTTAAAATAACCACTCTAGCCTCTTAATGCTTACTGTTATCACGACATATATTTTTGCCCTCACTTACATTCACTATGCCATTTTTATGTTTAAAATGTGTTTCTTGGGGCACTTAGGTGGCTCAGTCTATTAAGCACCTGCCTTTGGTTCAGGTCATGATCTCAGAGTCCCAAGACCAAGTCTTGCACTGGGCTCCTCACTCAGCAGGGAGTATGCTTCTCCTTCTGACCTTCTCCCCTCTCCCTTCTTGTGCTCTCTCTCACTTTCTAACTCTTTCAAATAAATAAATAAAATCTTTAAAAAATAATCAGTCAATCAAAAGTGTTTCTTCTAGGCAGCAAATAGTGAGGTCTTACATTTTAATCGACTCTGGCAGTTTATTTCTGCATTTGTTTTTTAAGGTAAAGTAGTTAAACCATTAACATTTATTTTTTTTAAACCATTAACATTTAATAAATCATTGATATTGTTAGATTTATACCCATGATTCTATTCTTTTTCTTTCTTGTTCTGTTTTTTTCATTCCTCCTTTTCTTTCTTCTTTTGAAGTATTTGAAGATGTAGAAAACATTTTATTTTATTAATTGGACATTTGTATCTCTTTGTATTACTTTTAGTGATTTCTCTAGAGATTTCAATATGCATTCTTAATCTTTTATGCTTAATATTATATCATTTTATGTAAAATGGAAATCTTAGCAACTATATCAATTACTTTCCCCACCACACTGATCTTCATCTTATAGTTGTCATATGAATTACTTCTGCATACATCAGTTGTCTGATCCAACAATATAATAACTTCTGCTTTGAATATGAGGGTGTGTGTGTGTGGGTGTGTGTGCGTGCATTTGGTTATTTAGGAGGACAAAATTAATCTTTTTTTAAAAATATTTATTTATTTATTTATTTGACACAAAGAAAGAGAAAGCAGGGGCTTGGGGCAAAGGGAGAGGGAAAAAGAGTCTTAAGCAGACTCTACACTGAGCATGGAGCCCAACATAGGGCTTGATTTCATCACCCTGAGATCACAACCTGAGCCAAAAACAAGAGTCAGATGCTTAACCAACTATGCCACCCAGGTGCCCCAAGTTAGTATTTTATATTTACCCTGATATCAGTCACTTCTGTTGCTTTTCTTTTATTCCTAAATATCCAAATCTCTACCTGTATCCTTTCTCTTTAGCTTGAAAAGCTTGGAAAGCAGGTCTGCTGGGTATAAAACTCCATAGTTTCCCTTTATTTTAAAATGTCTTTATTTCACTTTCAATTCTGAAGAAAATTTTTACTAGAGATAGAAATCAGAGTTGACTGCTCTTTTTTTTCTTCCAGTGCTTTAAAAATCTTCAAAGAGAAATCCACTACTACTCAATTTGTTCTTCACTATTTGTAATATCTTCTTTCCAGCTACTTTCAAGACTTTCTTTATTTTTGGTTGTGAGATGATATAATACATCCAAGCATGATTTTCTTTGATTTTATCAGGCTGGAATTTGCCAGTCTTCAAACAGTAAATACTTGTCTTCCACAGAATTTAAGATGCTTCCAACCATTATTGTTTCAAATATTTTTTCAGCCTCAGTCTTCCCCTTTCCTCAGAACTCCAATTACAGATATAATCGACATCTGATACTGTTCAACAAACTCCTGAGTCTCTGTCCATTTCCCTTTTCAATCTTTTCTCTATTTTTAGGCCAATTCTTATGGATATATCTTCAAGCTAATTTATTTTTCTTCTGTTATCACTATTCTATTAATGGGCCCACCTAGTAATTTTTAATTTTTTATACTGAATATTTCAGTTCTAAAATTCACATTTAGTTCTTTGTAGCATTTCTATTTATGTTAACTGTTTCTCATTTTTACATTCATTTCAAGTGTGGTTTTCTTTACAACCAAATAATAAGAGCTGCTTTAAAGTATTTAATATTTCCAATTTTAGATCAATCTCAAGCTTGGCATATATTTACTTTTGCCTTTGAGATTTTGTCACATTTTACTATATCCTTTTTTGTTGCTACTATTGTTATTTCTTTTGTTTTTGTAACAGTTAATTTTTTTTAATTTTTATTTTTTATAAACATATTTTTATCCCCAGGGGTACATGTCTGTGAATCGCCAGGTTTACACACCTCACAGCACTAACCATAGCACATACCCTCCCCAATGTCCATTACCCCACCCCCCTTCCCCGACCCCCTCCCCCAGCAACCCTCAGTTTGTTTTGTGAGATTAAGAGTCACTTATGGTTTGTCTCCCTCCCAATCCCATCTTGTTTCTTTTCTTCTTTTTCGGCCCCCCTAGTCCCCCATGTTGCATCTCCACTTCCTCATATCAGGGATATCATATGATAGTTATCTTTCTCTGATTGACTTATTTCACTAAGCATGATACCCTCTAGTTCCATCCACGTCGTTGCGAATGGCAAGATTTCATTTCTTTTGATGGCTGCATAGTATTCCATCGTGTATATATACCATCGTGTATATATATAATGTTGATTGTACTCAACATTATGAAGGTTAAGTTTCTGGGTGCTGGATTTTATTAAAATCCTCTGAAAAATATTTATGTTTTGCTTTTAGCAAGCAATCAATCTAATTAGGTTTTGATTCTAAGTTATTTCTTCTCTTATGTGGAAAGTGGTTGAATTTTCAGATTAGTTCTCTAAGTCTTTGCTCTGCTGATCTGGGTCTGCCCAATGTGGGACCAGTTCAGGGGTTAGAAAGATACTTGTGTTTCAAGAATCCTATGCTTCAAGGTGGTTCAATACAGTTCTACAAACCTTCACTATTTTTGGTTTGTATTTATTGCACATGTATACTTCTTTGGAACAGTACTGAAATACATGTGTGTCATTCAAATCTCTTTTTGTTTAAAGTCTTAGCTAAATTATGTGGGTCTATCCCACACAGATGTAGCTTAGGCTACATCTTAGGCTAAGACTTATACATTCTTATACATAGAATTGGAAGATTATCTTCTCTCTATTACACCATCCATCCCTCAATAATCCTTGAAAGCCTCCTTTTCCTAGTTCCATTGGCCAAAAACAGTTTCTTTCAAAGTTTTAGCTGAAGACTTCACCACTGCTGTCATGATGCCACATGACTGGGGTATAAAAGAGGTAAGGCATGATAGGAAAAGACAAAAAATGTGAGGAAATTCATCTCTGTACAGTCAATTTTCCAAATTTCAGCTCTACTGTACATGTTTTGTTTCGTTTTTTTAACCTTACAGAGTCCTTAAGTAGTTGGTCTTGTATTTTGTACAGACATTTTAGTTGCAATTAGTGGAAGTGATGGGCTAAAGTGGACCTTCATCATCATCATCTTGCTCTTACCTTCTTACTGTCTATGCTACCTAACGTTTTTAAATAAGAGAAATTCACTGGGTGCTATATGGGAAAACAACAGAGCTGTTGTTGAGTGATTTGATTTAGATTAAAGCTAAAGGTGGCCTGAACTAAGATAGAAGCTCTGGGATAGAAAACAAAGCAGATTACGAGTAAGAACAAAGGGGACAACAGGAATAACTTGATATGAAGGGTGGGAAGGAGGAGAAGTCAGGGATGAAGCCCTGATTCTGATTTAGTTTGCTATATATTTGGCAAATCCATTCATTGAAATGGGCAGAAGAGAAATAATTTGGATATGGGTATAAGATAAAAGTTTCAACTTGGACATTTCAAGTTTGGGGTGTCCATAGGACATCATAATGAGGATATTTAGTAAGCAGTGGATAGAATCACTAATATAAAACAGGTGCTCTGTACATATGATGAACAAATTAAATTAAAATTTACCTTTAACAGAAAAGTGCTATGGGACTATCTTGGACTCTAAACATAAGCTATTATATATTTTATCTCCCTTCTGCTTTATCTAGCAATGAAACATTTGATTAACTACTGGAGATATTGATGTTTGACTTCCCACCAGCACCATCAGTGATAGTTTAGGATTTAAATATTACAAATGGAATTCACAGACTAGTGAGAGCTTGGCCATTTCTGTTCCACACTGGTGTCACTTTTTCACAACTTTAAGACTTTGAGAATTACTATGCATTTGTACTAAATACTAATATGATACCTTTTGACTGATTCAAATATTACACTTATAGCAGCCTGATGTAGGGATCTAGTTATGAAAACTTCATCTGTCCACCATGGAAGGTAAGGTAGTATCTAATAATTGTTAATAATATCTAGAGGCAAAAAACAGATTTGCTAAATGGAAGGGGCAGGAAGAAAGGACTAATATTTATCGGGCCATTTGAAGTGCTAGCTTATTCATATCTGCTATCACACTCAAGCTTCATATAATCCCTTTGGGCAGATATTATTAGATCTACTTTTGAAAGTCAAGCAGTTGAGACTGAGAAAATGGACACTAGCCCAAGATGACAAAGCTGGTAATCAGCAGAGTCTAAGCTCAGACTCATGTTAGATGACCTTTAAAACAGGTGTTAGAAGATATTTGAAGATAGCCTTCTCCTGTTGATGCTACTGTAAAACACTGAACATTTCAATAAATAACTTGGAAATTTTTTAATCATTTAGATATCCCAACTATTTACATTGTCATAAAAATCTGAGGGTAAATCAGGGTCTTTAGATTACACATATACTGAAATAATGCCTCTAATCACTATTTATGATTAATTAGCCACATAGCTATTTTGGCTACAGGAAACATTTTTCTCACATTCAGGTTCATCCAAACATGTCAGCATGGAGGCTGTTTTCTTTTTTGAGTTTTTTGTTTGTTTAGATCCTACTAAAAAATATCAAGCCAGACAACTGTGTTTACCTAATACTAAGGCCCAACATTCTGTACTGCCTTGACTTCTGGGGAACCTAGGAGAGCCTTGAATGGCCTAACCATATATTCTCTTTTTCATTCTGCTCCCACAGTTAAGGTCCCCTGGCCAAATAATCCTCCCCATCGAAAGAACCAGGCATAGTTTCTACTTATCTTTAAGTATCTCTGAGTAGTTTCTGCCAGCCTGTGGAATTATTCAAACAAGCCAATCATATCCTCTTGTTGAAACTGGGGGTCACCTTACCCTCTTGATACTACAAAGAGTTCCTCCCAAGGGCCTGCTTTTTCACTCTGTCCTGAGCACAACTCCCTGTGGCCCTGTGTGGCATGCATGCAGCATCTTCCTCCCCACAGGCTGTGGGTTTATGTGACTAAGGGAATACTGTCAATCTCAGCTGCCTGGGTTTTCTTATGTTGGTCATTCTCCCATCCAAGTACTAACCAGGCCCGACCCTGCTTAGCTTCCGAGATCAGACGAGATCGGGCGTGTTCAGGGTGGTATGGCCGTAGACTATGTTGGTCATTCTCATAAGCTTAGGGTAGGTGTCCCTCCCTCACTAATGAAGAAAAAAGGAAGTGATGGAGACATCATTATCAAATAATAATCCTTGTAAGTAAGGGTTTTGATCTGTAATTCTGTTGACCCAAGATCCATTCAGGGCGCCAGAGAAGCCCTGAAACTTGCTAGCACCAAAAGTGATCCCTTATTTCAGTGTTGTCCTGAATAAGAAATCAGAGGACGATGGATGAAAGACTTAAAGAAGACCTACCTTGTGTCATCACACCTACCTTTTGAGTGGGAAAGGAGAGACATAAACCTGGACTCTGGAGTGTTACCTTGTGGGATAATATAGTGTAGTGGCTAATGGTGCAAATTCAGGAACTGGATTAATCAAGGTCAAATATTAGCCCCATGGTTACAGACTTTGTAGTGTTGGACAAGTTAATTAACCTCTGTGACTCATTTTCCTCCACTGCATAATACAGAAATAATTATACCTATTGACATAATAGTAAAAGTAGTGATGGTCATATGAGTTTAAATAGATAAAGTATCTATTACAACACTTGCTTTTTGTAAGTGTTATTAGTGATGTTATTATTGCTATCAGTAATAGTATTAGAATTAAATTATTAGGTTACTGTTACGTTGAACCACGTGAAATCAACTCTTTTGAAGTAAAATACAGGCAATTTCTTTTTTTTAATTGAGATATAATTGACATATAACATGATACTAATTTCAGGCATACAACATAATGATTTAATAATTGTATATATTGTGAAATATATATAGTAAGCCTAGTTAACATCCATCACCATTCATTATCACAAGTATTTTTGTTGTGATAAGAACTTTTAAGATTTACTCTCTTGGCAACTTTCAATTATACAATACAGTATTATTAACCACAGGCTTTATGCTGTGAATTACATCCCTGTGACATTTATTTTATGACTGGAAGTTTGTACCTTTTAACCCCCTTCACCCATTTCGCCCGCTCTCCACCCCCTGCCTCTGACAACCACCAACCTAATTTCAGTATTGATGAATTCAGATTTGGGAGGTTTTTTTATTTGTCTGCCCTTTGATCTCATGTATAGGTTAGATCATATGGTATTTGTCTTTTTCTGTCCATCTTATTTCACTTGGCGTAATGCCTTCATGGTCCATCCATGTCATCAATATAATAAGATATCCTTTTTATGGCAGAGTAATATTCCACGATTTATACATCAACCATATTTTCTTTTTCCATCCATCCCCTGAAGGACACTCAAGTTTTTTCTATATCTTGGCTATTGTAAATAATCCTGCAATGAGTATGAGGGTGCAAATACGTTTTTGAGTTAGTGTTCTCATTTCCTTTGGGTAAATACCCAAAAGTAAAATTGTTGGTTCATATGATAATTCTATTTTTAATTTTTTGGGGAACCTCCATACTGTTTTCCATAGTGGTTAAAGCAATTTATATTGCCACCAATAGTGCACAAGGGTTTTTGTGCACTTTTCTCCCACCCTTGCTAATACTTGTTATTTCCTGTTTTATTCAGTAATAGCTATACTGACAGGTGTGAGGTTATATCATATTGTGGTTTTGATTTACAGTTCCCTGATGATTAGTGATGTTGAGCACGTTTTCATGTACCTGTTGACCATTCATATGGCTTTTTTAGAAAAACGTCTATTCAGGTCCTCTGCCTATGTTTTCATTGAGTTTACCAGCAATTTCTTACAGTCAATTCATTTTCATACTTGTGCTCATAACTGAGAAGATGATTTCTGAAACTCTAAGTTATTACTAATAACTGACTGATAACTGACTTTGGAGGAGTATACTCTAATCAATATAAAGTGTTTCCTCTCAATCACTGATATTCCACCTTATGTGATTGTGTCGATGATTAGCTCTGCCTAATAGCACAAAAACAACATTGCAGATTACTTAAAAAGAAAGAAGGGATATTAATACATAAGGAATCCCTTCTATTTTCATAAGAATAAAGTTCCACAGCAACCTCCATAATAATATTCTTACAACTTCTGTCCATCATATTTTTTCAGGAAGTTTTTACTATGCAGAATACTATATTCTTAGTTTTGTTACCACTGTCATGACATTGGAGTTACTTGTTTATAACACTTTCACATTTTCATTTACCTGGGACATCTGGGTGCAATGGGTATTTTTTAAGTTTTGGCCACAGTAGATTCTCTACTTAAAGATATTGCTGTAATATCTGCGGTATGTCTCCAATTAGATAGAAAATATACAACTATATGCAATGGCCCGGGATTAGCCTGACTTGAATTAGGTGTAGAGAATTTGAGCCCGAGGAATGAAGCATTAGTAAATTCAACTAATGCACAATTCATACAAATAATTTGTTAATAAGACTGAATGTGTTTAAAGTGGCAAAACCTAATTCAAATAAACTTAGGGGTAAAACAATCCATGGAGCACTAACAGATGTCCAAGAGAAAAGCTTGCTAAATGTTCAGTCAGAATCATTGACTCAACACATTCTGTCAGGAATCTTCCCTTGCATCTACCTGTAAGCTCTCATTTCACTTGAAATGAAGGTTTCTTTCATAGAGTTAGTAAGATAGCCACTGGCCACCACTGGCCATCTTTGGCTCACCTCTTGTTAGCTTCAGAATCCCTACATAAGTATTTTCTCCTCTCATAAGCATGAATCAATCTCACAGAAGACTCTGCTTGTCTAGCTTAAATAGTATGTTTATTTCTGAGCAAATCTTTGGGTTGAAGGAGATGGAGTTTTATTATTGGCCCAACTTGGGTCAGAAGCCAATAACTGTGGTTGGAGAATATGGTTAGAGGTTGTAAAACATCATGAGTCTCTCAGGGTCTCCCAGGATTATATTGGGTAGAGAGGAGTGATTCACCTAAAGAAGAGATGCTGACAGAATAGAAATAACATGTCCACCAATTGTCTTCTGATAAAGAATATCTTTTGTGGAGAGATTATATTGTTCTTCCAGAAAACATTTATCAAATTATCTTGACAGTACTACATATAGCACATTTCTGGGATTGGTTCCCTTAAAATCACTTAGTAGAAACTGTGCTTCATTCTCTGGAACAGAATCTAATATTGGAAAATCTGTAAAAGTAGTACAAATGAAGCAATAAACATACTCTATTAGAGGTTCTGATTTTTTTAATGGAAATAACCCATGAGCCTCTACAAAAAGGGCCATTTGCTACTATAGAACCATTTCAAGGGAAGGTTCTTACCAAAGAGCTCCTTAGAGTGGCTCGGAGTCTTCCAGTCCTTTCTCAAATTCTGCTGCACCAACTATAATCCTGAATCACATGCAATATTGTGAAATGTTACTAATTTATACATTTATAGACTTTTCTTTCTGATAAAAGAATGAGGGGCATCTGGATGGCTCAGTTGGTTAAGGGTCCAACTCTTGGTTTCTGCTCAGGTCATGATCTCAGGGTCATGGATTGAGCTCTGCATTGGGCTCTGCACTCAGCGTGAAGTCTGCTTGTCCCTCTCCCTCTCCTACTCTCTCTCTATCTATCTCTAAAATAATAAATAAATAAAATATTTATAAGAATGAGGTCAGAGATTTTTATTCATCTTGTTATTCTGAGCTAGTTATCAGACCACTATGAATGTTCTGAAGTCTGTGGTTGACAGCTCCTTACTACTAAGTGTTGAATAGCTAAGATTGAGTTGAGTTGACATCTGAAGTTTGGCTTTGAACTTTTGCACTTGTACTTATAAGAAAATGTATAAACCAAGGAAAGAGTGTTCTGGACCCTACTCTATTGACACTCACACCTTTCTCAAAATTTTTATCTATAAAAGTTGAAGCTCTGGATCTGGCTGATCCCAGTCCCTACTATTATCTTTAAAGAGAACAAACCCATGATGAGTTACACAAGCATGAAATCATCATATTAATCAATTAGTTCTGGAGATCCTCTCCTCATAGTGAAATACATCAACATAACTACAGAAAAGGCTTACTTTTGGTATCATTTCAGTTTCCTGTGTGAAAGAGAGACTGTCAAATAGTATGGTAAAAGGCCTGAAAGAGGAGCCAGTGTGTGGCACATTTATGGGAAATTAGATAAATTTGGATGTGGAGATGTTAGAATGTGAGGAGCAGGTGACAGGAAATAAGCCTATAGTCCAGCACTAACTAGCCTTCTTAAATTTACAAACTCATTTTAGAGTAGCATAATCTCACAAGCTCTCAGGAATATTTTTTTCAATCTTTTCATCATTTTGTACATGATATTACAAAATGTATTTCTAAATAAAGTATCTCCTTTTGGATGAGGACATATTTGTAATTTATAATAAACTTTATTTGAAACAATCTCTAATGATATTCACAATATAAGCTTAGTAACTACAAACCATGATGGGTATCTAAGATCAGATTCCTAGAAAGAAAAAACAGATTTTATATAGAAAGATGATTGAGAAGTGCCCTCAGCAT
The DNA here is from genome assembly GCA_004024625.1 of Mellivora capensis. Taxonomy (NCBI): domain Eukaryota; kingdom Metazoa; phylum Chordata; class Mammalia; order Carnivora; family Mustelidae; genus Mellivora; species Mellivora capensis. The sequence continues at coordinate 12,942 of PISX010001158.1, read as the reverse complement.
CAACTCTTGTGGAGGAGGGAAGGAAGTAAGATTGTATAGAGGGATAAATGCAATTTAGAAGGCCTCAACTCAATCCCAAGATCCCCTGGAGAGTTTTGGAGATGGATCATCACTTGGAAATTACAGGCCCTGAGGCAAAAAGGCTGAACCTTTAGCCTCTATATTACCAGTCATGGATCTGTGCTTCCACTCTGGGAAGAACTACAAATTTGGGCTGGGTACTTCTCTATAGCCAAGGACAATTCCTGAAAATGGAATCAACTGAGAACTGTTACTCCACCAATATTTCTAGCAAGTAGGGGAATGAGAGACTTAGTTCTGAAGGGTGAATATAAATGGTCCATCATAACATCTACTATAAGGGTTAAGAACATGCTTCTGGAGACAAATTATATAGTTTTGTCCACATAATACAATTGTATTATACATGAATTTGGGTAAGTTAATGAAGACCTCAGAGGTCACCATGGTATTAGAGGTCTTATGCCATGAAATAAGACAAAAAAGAATGAGAAGAAGAAAGAGAAGTAAAAGCCATGTTGATTAGAAAAAAGGTTAAATTATCATTATTTTTGTTTGTTTCAGGTTTGTATTTAAATTCTAGTTAGTTAATAAACAGTGTTATATTGGTTTCAGGAGTACAATTCAGTTATCCACCACTAACATATAACACCCAGTGCTCATCGCAACAAGTGCCTCCTTAATACCCATCACTCATTTAGCCTGTCCCCCACCCACCTCCCTTAATCAACCTTCAGTTTGTTCTCTATAGTTGAGTCTCTTATGTTTGACTCCTTCTCTATCTTTTTCTCTTCCTTCCCTTATATTCAATTGTTTTGTTTCTTAAATTCTAAATATGAGTGAAATCATACGGTATTTGTCTTTCTCTGACTCACTTATTTCAATTAGCATAATACACTCTAGTTCCATCCATGTTATTGCAAATGACAAGATATCATTATTTTTGATGGCTGAGTAATATTCCATTATATATATAAAATATGTACCATAATAAGTATACCATATCTTCTTTATCTATTCATCATCTTCTTTATCTGTTGATTTTTCCATAATTTGGATATTGTTGATAATGCTGCTGCATTTTTTAAATACTATAGAATCTACCAGAAAAACTTATAATTTAACTTATAAGCGAATTTTAAAAAGTTCTAAGATACAAGGTTAATATTTTAAGTATAAAAAATCAGTTATATTTCTATATACTAATATTAAACAACTGGAAAACATTAGAAAAAATTCAATTTCTAATCACATCAAAAAATACACATATCAAATGCCTTAGAATAATTCTAACAAAAAATAAACAAGATGTCTGTACTGAAAACTATAGAATAATATCAAGAGAACTTGAAAAAGACACAAACAAATGGAGAGATGTATCATGCCAGTTCTCCCTAATTTGATACAAATATTGAATGCAATCACTACCAAAAAAAATTTTTTTGATAAAATAAGCAACTGTTTTCTACAATGTATAATGGTAAGAAAAAACAAATTTTAAAAAGAAAAAAAATAGATAGCTTTCCTAATCTGATTTCAAGATTTACTATACAACCGTAATAGTAATGGGCCCACAACTGGTTTTAAGATGCCAGGTCTAAATAAATGGGAAAGAAAAATCTGGATATATGTTTGATTTATCTATCTACAGTGCACACACACACACACACACACACATACTTAAAAATGAATCATACATCTAAATATGAAACTCAGATGCAGATTCTAATAAAAGACAGGAAAATGGGGCACCTGGGTGGCTTAGTTGTTTAAGCATCCAACTCTTGATTTCAGCTCATGTCATGATCTCAGGGTCATCAGACTGAGTCCCATGGAGCCTACTTAAGAGTCTCTCTCCCTCTTCCTCTGTTCCTCTACCCCTGCTTGCATAAGTGCTCTCTCTCTCTCTCTAAAATAAGTAAATAAATAAATAAAATATTAAAACAGGAAAATACTTTCATGATTTGACAAAGATTCTTGGACATGCTACAAAAAACACTAAACAAAATGAAAAAAAAAAAACCAACTAAGTTAACAAATTGGACTTCATCAATTTAAAAAATTGGTGTGGGTCTAATTTGCATTTAGACCCAGTTAAGCATCTGAATCTTGTTTTTGGCTCAGGTCATTATCTCAGGTTTGTAAGATCAAGCCCCATGTCAGGTTCAGCACTTGGCACGGAGTCTGCTTAAGACTCTCTCTCCCACTCCCTCTGCCCCTTTCCCACCCCACTGTCTCTTTTTCTCTCCTTCATTCTCACTCTCTCTCAAATAAATAAATACATCTAAGAAATCAATTTAATTTTCAAAAGACCATGAGAAAGCAAATAGGACATACGCTGGTAAACACATTTTCATTTCATGTATCTGACAAAGGTCTTGTATCCAGAATATGTAAAAAATTCTTCCAAATCTACAATAACAAAAAGCAACCAGTTAAAAAATGGGTGAAGTAATGGAACAGATACTTCACATAAGAGGATGTTACTAGATACTCAGCATCATTAGTCACAAATGCAAATTAGACCCACAATGACAACACTAAATGGTGTCAAGGGTATGAAACAATTGTGACTTTCATATATTGCAGGAGGAAGTTTAAAATGATAATACTATTTGGGGAACTGTTTGATAGCTTCTAATACATATACCTAAACACCCAGGAAGCTATAGTTCTAGATACATCTACCCAGGAAAACTGAAAATATCTTTCTAAATTGTCAAAAAGAATTTTCATAGCAACCTTATTCATTATAGCCTAAGCAGAAACAACCCATTGTCCAATAACTGGGTAATGGTTGAAGTATTTGTGGTATATCCATATAAAGAGCATACAACTTACTATAGAAAGGAAAGATTATAGTATACAGATCATGAATGAGTCTCCACAATGTCATACTAAGCAAAATGCACTTATTTTCACTTACATGAATTGTCAGAATAGGCAAAAGTAATCCATAGTAATTAAAATAAGGAAGTAATTTCTTGGGGTCGTGTGGAGAACTGGTTGGAATGGGCCACAAGAGAAATTTCTGAAATGCTGTAATGTTTTAAATTTTGTTTAGAGGGTGACCAAATAGATGCATACAGTTGCCAAAACTCTTCAAACTAAACCCATAAAATCCATGCATTTTGTTTTGTTCTGTATAGCTAAATCATATCTCAAAAGTTTTTTAGAGCCTCAGTTTTGTGTGTGTGTCTGTGTGTGTGTGTGTGTGTGTGTTGTTTTGTTTGTAAAATAAAGGCTAGCAGGTCCTGCCTTAGATAGCTATTGTCAGAAATATTGAGAACTTTTTATGTGTTTGTTTGTTTGCTTGCTTATTTAAGTAGGTTCCCAGCATGGACCCCAACGCAGGGCTTGAACTCACAACCCTGAGATCAAGACCTGAGCTGAGATCAGGACCTGAGCTGAGATCAAGAGATGAATGCTTAACCAACTGAGCCACCCAGGCACCCCAATGACAGAAATTCTGATTTTTGGAATAATATATATATATATATATATATATATATATATATATATGACAAATTTATCACAAAGTATTGTGGATGCTATAGATTGATGCCCACCAAAGCCCCATTTCCAGAGCAGGACTGAAGTACTCATTCCTTAGCCTGATGGGAGAGTTGACAGCTTACAGTTGAAGTTTATCTCCCAGCAAATGCCCTTAGCCAAAGGACACATTCCATTCCCAGGATTATCCTGTATCAATAACTAGTAAGTGCAGAGGCATGAAAGTCCCTTGCCCCAGCTCAAGACAACTCCTCAGGGCCATTCCAGCTCCAGAGCTTCCTGTTTGGTATTGTCTGAGGCAGTTACTATATTATCATGATTACATCACAGCTCAGCTTCCTCCTCTGCTCCATCCTGTTTCCATTATTCCACACATTTGTTGATCTCAAAACACTTCCAAATAAACTTCCTGCATGCCAATAGCCATCTCTCTATCTGTTTCCCTGTGAAGCCAACCTGCAACAGTTGGTGCCAAGGGCATTCCAGGAAAACAGACTCTAAAATGGAATTTGGGAACTGGGTCAACATCTTTTGTCTGACATTGTAAATCCCATTGCTATTGGGAGGTGAGTCATTGATAACCTCTGTCACTGGTCATGACCTTCAATGGCTTACCTGCTGAAGGGAATGCATTTGCTGAAACAATATGGCAAGTGTTTGAGAAGTATGAGGCAGATTGTAATTATAAAAACAATGAAATTGGATGGCCATAGCTAGAGTCAATCAAGCCTTTGGAGAAAAACAATAAAAAGCTGAAGGAGATTAATGAATTTTTAAAGGTCAAAAGTCAAAGCCAGAGATCTCTTTGACAAATTATAAAGAGATTCTCATGTGTGGTTGGAGACTGTGTGGAGACTGAGAACCTGGCCTAAAACTTCATCTTATGAGTAGTGGAGCCCCAAGGAATGTTTAGGGTTGAATTCTCAGCTCTGGCAGATCTAGTATAAAAAAGGGTGGAGGGATTGTTGTGACTGGAATGGAGTGAGACCCTAAGAATTAGGATAGGGACATCTGAGGTATCTTGTCAAAAACCTTGAATCTCCAGATCCACTAAACCCTGTAGGCCAATGGAAATAGTCTACTCCTCCCTGTTAAAAGCTAGAACTCCCTGCTTTCATGAAGACTGTTCAGAGTTTTCTGCCATGCAGAATAACATGTGTCCCCTTCAGAATCTACTTTTTATTCATTCTTCACCATTAGGCCACTAATAAGAGATAAACCACAATAGTACCTATCCAGGAAATTGCTGAGCCTTCCAAAAGAGGAAAGGAACTTGCTATTGGACTATAGGACATCCTTTCAGAAGCCAGGAGATTATATACAGAACTGAATTCAGAGGCTACTGAAGTAAGCAGAACAGAATGTAAGTTTGGATAGAGACAGTTTACAAAATGGGAACACAACCAGGAATATAAAATAGAATACTCTGGCAAAGACCTGGGATGAGGATTTTAACACATGGATAGGATGTCTCTTAGAAGTTTGGGGAAATCAAAGACCCTCAGTAAGTTAAACAGAAGTGACAGAACAGCCATTGCAGATTATGTAAAAGGGAACCAAAAGGCTCAGAGAGGGATGCTTGAGTGGCTCAGTCGGTTAAGCATCTGTTCATGTCATGATCCCAGGGTCCTGGGATCAAGCCCCACATCAGGATCTTTGCTCAACAGGGAGTCTGCTTCTCCCTCTGCCTGCCTCTCCCCCTGCTTGTGATCTCTCTCTCTCTCTCTCTCTCTCTCTCTGAAGAATAAATATATAAAGTCTTAAATTAAAAAAAGGACTCAAAAAATGGGCAGCTAGAGTTGGTGTCCTGTGTAAGACTGAAAAACTCACCAACTATGTTCTGCTGGAGAAACTACAGGTCAACCTGCCCAACTAACTGGCAAGGAATGCACTAACATGAGGGACACCAGAATCATTAAGCAGTGGCTGAGCAGTGTGGACCAGTACCGACAGGAGGAGACACTATTATAGAAATGGGCTCAATAATAGGATGGGATGATAGAATTCAGAAATATATGAGACTAGGTGGTAGCACTTAACTGCCCGAACACATTCTTTCTTTACAAAGATCATGGTAACAGTTTGAACTGTTAGCTAGGGTATCTGAGTTAGGGAGAAACAAAGACTACAGCAACACCATATCAAGTGTATACATTAAAAGTTTTCTCAGCCTCTTTACAAATTGAGCCATTTACCCAGGTAACAAAAGAAAATACACAAACATGATGAGAACTTGTGGATGCAGTATCCAAGCTAATATGATTATTCATCAAAGCATCATCATGGGCCCCTCTATTAATGTGATGATATACGGGAACCAGGTGTCGAAGTCCATTGTCACCCGCTGGATGAGAAAAAAAGGCTATCAGCTTCATCAAGGTCCAGAGAAGGGAAAACTTTGAAACAGATCCAGGCTGTGGTACAAGCAGCCTGGGCACTTGAGCCATGAGATGTGGGAGACAATATGGTATTAGATGTGCCAGTGGTTAGAAAATATGCCAAGAGAGCAGTAAGAAGGGAAAGAAATCACCTCCATCCTGGCAGGGTAATGGACAATACTCATCAGGCTGGGGTAGAGGCTGCATTTGCACAATGGGGGCAGAGGAAAATAAGTTTGGTCACCATATGGGTATCTCTTACTATCCTTGTGCTTAATTTTGATGGTAAATGAGCAAGTGCAGCTGACATAACCCAAGAAGGACATGGTGACCAGGGACAAATCTTTTCACCCCACTCCCCAGGTGAGCTACTTAGACCAGAAAAGGGGTCATGTTACAAGGGAGGAAATCTAGAACAGGTAATAGAAAAAAGAAGTAATTAGTATCTACTGTATTCCCAGGAGCCGTTTCAGTGGTGAGGGCTGAGTAGAAGACTCTTCCACATTTCCTCAGGAGAGGATGGGACCATAATTCTGAAGAAGCTGATCCCCAGATTTATATGAAGCAAGTAAATCAGTGATATAAGGGATGGACTGTAATATACCCTGGGAGATGCCTATTTACCCTCCAGAATTCAGCACTTATATTTTCCCAGCTATTGAGAAAGCTGATGACTTACATCTTACAGCTGAAACACTACCCCATCTTGAGCCTTGAGTTTCCCAGATAAAAGAGTATTGTTTCACCCAAAGTTATGTGTCCTTTCCTGGAGTAACTCACGTGCAATGCCTGATCTATGTAAAAATCTCAGTTCTTTGCTTCAATCTGGGCGAGCTCTGTGGGATGATCCCAGCCCGGCTAAGATCTATGATATGAATGCACAACGGTCTAATTTTTCCTTGCATCAAATCTTGTTTTTTTTCCACTCCCCCCAAAGTATGGATCCTGAGAACATACTCCCAGTAAACTTTCAGCCCATACATCTCTGCCTCATTGTTTCCTGAGAAATCTGACTTGTAACATAAAATTGCACCCAGAATAAGCTCTAAATTATTAGCTATCATTATGTGATTGACCAAATGGGACTTGATTGACTACAATCAGAAAATGGGTTTTTTTCCTCTACTCACCACCTGTCTTGAAGACTAGTTCTTCACTTCTAGATGACATATCAGAAAGGTCTTTAGGACTTCTACTGTCTTTAGTCATAGAGTAAACTTACATCAGGAAGTAAAATATTCATTCTTTTCTGGCTCTCTTCACCTCTCCAAGTGGGTTTCCCAGGTGATGTGTCTTTCAGAAGGCTCTGGCAATCTTACTACCAAAGGGCTTATACTTGGTACTTGTGAAACTCATGCCATCATAATCATTTATGAAACTGGAAGCATGTCCCTGGCATTGCCTTCAGATTTCAACAGATGATAAGACACCGTGAAATTCTAAGAAGCAGACTCTTTGAAGGTTTTTCTCTCATTCAGTCAAAGGCGCAAAAATTCCTTTCTCCATTCCCTGATGGTATGTTCCTTCTTTGTACCATCAACATTTGCTTTTATGGTTTGGAGGTTATCAGTAATTCTGACGAATAAGTTTTGTCACATCTTATCACATAGACCAACTCTTCCCTTTAGATTGAGAGGCTTCTTGGAACATTGTATTTTTCCTAAACCACTGGGGCCCTGGCCATAAAAACAAGACAGAAAAATCCCTCTTTAACATCCTGTTATAATTATTACTAACAGAAATTTTATGCAAAGGTATTTCTCGGAACAAATGCTACTCTTGTTATTTACCTAGAAATTAATTATGTGAAAAACTAGCAAATAATTTCTAAGACAACATATACCACATATTTTTTTTCTACCGAATGTATAATGAAATGTGGATTGGAAGTGAATTGTTTCTTAAAGCACAAGAAGTGGACTAGTTGACATTTCTGGGTTTTGAAATATTAGTCTCTCTGTCTCTCTCATTCACACCTACACACCCAGGCATACAACTGGTCAATTTGTTTTATAAATGTTATAATTTGCTTCTGAGCTGTAATTTTCAGAATGTTACTGGCAGGCATAATTTTGCATATAAACTCTTATGGGTACAATAGAGTATTTTATTACCAATAAATTAAAAGACAGATTTTAATAGTACACATAAATATCTCTCACTGTATTTTTCTTTTCTAAATTTTGGTTTTGATTACTAGATTACTGGAGACATCATTTGATTGCTGGAGGTATTTTGCTATATTTATACATATTGTGATTAGATGAATTCTGCTTTATAGGTCCATTGAAGTTCATTGTCAATTTTCATATTGCTTATTAACTAATATTTTAACTTTGTGTTTTAGGTTACCTTCCTTTAAACAATACAAAGGACTTACTATAGACATAAGTAAGTATGCTTAAGAATAAAAACCAATTCACCTGCCCATTGTTACCACCAAAGCATCCCAGGGTGTCCATCTCAGTGGTGTGCAGGTGTGAGTGACTGAGACTCACCAATACCAGACAAACTTGGCTTTTAAGTCACCATTGGAGGCTCACAAAACATTCCAATTTGTAAGAGGGAATGCTTTGAAAGTTTAGTTATTGGCTTCAAGTAAAAATGAAAGCAAATCTCATCACTGCTTTTAAAGGCAAGAAGTACTGGGGACCCCAGATTAAGCTGCTGGTGGTGGAAGGGAGCCAATGAAGGGATTTCCACTGAGATAAGGCACAATCAGTTTTGCCACAATGTGGAGAATGAAAGAGAAGTCAGGGTGGGGGTGGGGTGGGCTGGAAGATGGGAAAAGAATTAATAGATTATTGCAACAATCTGAGGATTTCAGATGATAATGATCTGATCTAGAATATGAAGTTGGGATATGAAGAACTGCATAGATTCTAAGCATAATAAGGAAAGGGCACTTATATCTGTAGTTGCTTGCTCATGGTGGATATGAGTGATGAAGAGGACAAACACAATATGAAAGTCTGGTTTGGGGCACAGATTGGGTTCTAGTGTCACTCACTGAAATAAAGTAGAAAGAAAGAGGAATAGGTTTTTGTAAAGAAAGATGATTTCAGTTCCAGGTAGTCTCAGTTCTGAATATTTGTGGACGATTTAAGGAGCTATGCTGCCTGAAATAATCCCATCCAAAATTCTGGAGAGAAGACTGTGAGTAATTGGATTCATGGATCTTCAGATAGAACTCTAAGAAGTGTCCCCATATACAGGACTCATGCATCAACAGCTAGTTACCGCTCTCCTAACATAATACTCATCTTTTACAAGAATTTAAGGATTGTGACTCAAAAGTTAAATCCTGTTAGCATGTAGTATATGTGTTCATTATTCCAAACAACATACAAAAACAATTGGGATAAAAACAATATTTAGAATTTCCCTGACTTCTACTTTTTTGCATCTCCTGAAGTAACATCCATGCAACTAATTTTTTTTTTAAATAAAAATTTTGATTCTTTATTCTAAACTGATTTAGGTTAGTAAATATTAGCAAAAATGATTTTGGACGAAACTTTGTGGTAGGACTAAAACAGCTATGCTCCGTGGCATTTCACATTTTTGCAACGTGCTCAAATACAGGCTGATGATAAAAAAAAAAAATACAGGCTGATGATATTGCTAAATATAAAATCCTATATTAATTTTCTGTATTTAGGCCACTGCATCATTTCTGCAATCAGTTGAGTAGTGGATAATTTAAAGCACTAAAAAAATACCATTTTTCTCATGGCGATAAAGCAAAGAAAAACCCACTGCTAGAGATTATAGCAGTGTGAAGAACATGACAGGGAGATCAGAACAGAGGAAATAACATGTTAATGACATTCACTATTCTCCCTGTGTCAAGTCATCAGCATTTTTATTGCCACTATTTCTCAGCATACACTATTAGAATTTATTGAGTCAATCTGTCTCCATCACCTGTGATATAATATATTTTATTCAATAAGATATGGAATAATATTTATCTTTCAACTCCAATGACTGGCTTTCAGGACAATAACTGCTTATCAACCAAGCATTACAAGAGTAGGAAAGGTTGTACATTTTAATATCTGACCTGAGGGTTGTCATTTTAGCATCTCTACATTTGGTATTAAGAAGTGTGCAGACTTCAATCCAAGAAATCACTCAGATTCAGTAGTTATGGCAAATGATGGTATCAAATCACGTTTTAAAGTTCTAGCTGAGAGAAGCATATTGCAAGAAGTTGAGGAAGGAAAAGACTAGTGTTGAAGTGTACGATATGAAACGTTTACACTGGATTGTCTATTACCAGAATGGGAATCAAGCTCATGCCTGAGCTTACTCACCTCATAAAAAATATTTGAATGGCAAGTGGATGCTTTTATTTTTTTTAATTGCCTCAAACATCTATCATTGAAAAAATCAGGGTAGAAGTCAATCTGCAAGTTATGTCCTCAAGTTGTTGGTCTGAATTTGGGTGTGTTCAGGGTTGAACATGGCGTCTCCAGTTTTCATGCCATTGATGTAGTTGGTATCTCACGGCAGCCATTTGGAAGGAGAATTGCATTTCTGATGGCTGTGTGGCCCTTTGGAGGGAAGCACATGGATTTCATGCAGTAGCGTGAATCAAGTTCTCAACTTCCTGCACAGCTTAGCTTCCTGTCGCTCACCTCAGGTAATTCTCAAAAACAAAAAATCCACTATGTTATTTTTCTATGCGCTTTGATGAACATTTATTCCATATCTGCTTCCTACCCGCTTTCGCCCCAGAAATCTCACGTCGCTGTGGAGACAAAGGGCTGTCACAACACTGACATGATTGAATTGGTATTTGGTGGTTTCACCCCAGAAACCAAGGGGTCCGGAACTCCTGCTGGTAAAAAGCACTAATTTATCTGCTTTTAGTTTTGCTCACCAGGAAGTCCCCGCTCCCGGGCAGAGAGCATAGCACTACACACAAGCTACTTCCTGTCAGGCAGTTTATTGCTTGATTGTGTCAGCTATTGCTGACCTGCATGAGTGGGTCAAGCAGCAGGTAAAACACAAAGATATCTGCCTTCCAACAGGCACATGTCTCCTCAACATGTGTGGTATTACCATTAAGTGTGCCCAATACGGCCATCTTTATTATTCCCTGCTATTTTGTTTGTTTGTTTTCTAAATGTTAGTCTGAGCTTTCGTTACAAAAATTCTCCATTGCAGTTGACTTTCTCTGTTCAGCCCACATGCTCCTTTATTATTCTTTTTGTCATATTAGAAAGTGAAAAAAACTGGTGTTGGAATCATCTGATTTGAATTCAAATCCCAGTTGAGCAACTTACTAGCTGTTTGATCTTAAGTAAACTCATCTCTCTGAGCCGCAGTTTCTTTGTCGTGAATGCTTGCCTTGAAGGAGCTATGATAGAGATAAATGAAATGATAAATGTTAAAGGACTGCCCTCAGGTCTGACTCACAGTAGGTGCACTTGCTTCCCTCAGGGGAGGAAAAAAAAAGAAACAACTAAACTTTTAGGTTATATTATCCTCTCAAAAGAAAACAGAGGGGAGTGTTGCTTGTTGGTTCATTTATTTACTTATTACTGCACAGGAAGGGGAGATGGGAAGGAGGAAGTGTGGTTAGGAGAGATCGTGCATTAACCCCTTTGGGAATTGTTCTAAGTGTGTGTTTTGTGTATGCTACTTATATCTTCTTAGAGTCCCCATTTTAAAAGCACGTCCTTTCTTTGCTTTGGCACCACACAAGATGGTAACAATAGGATTAAAAGGAGTGTATCTGGTTTAAGATTTGTCTTGAAGCTTTACGGAAGCCAAAAGGAGGTGTTATATTCCCAGCTTAGCAGGGGAGCACTTGGCACAGGAAATCTCAACCTCAAATCCTTGGCTGTCCTCCACAGATTTGAGGTTGCTTTGTTGTGTGTGTACCATTGTGTGTTGGTGTTGGGGAGGGGGGTTGTGGGAGAGGCTTAGGAAGGGGGAGTGACTTAGGGGAAAGTGAATGGAGTGGAGACATCTGATAAAGAGATGTCTGGGTTAGGATCAGATCCTGATTCTTGTGCCCTGGCTGACAGTCTTGGGCAAAAATGTCATCTACCAACCTCAGCAGGTCTCACATTGGGCAAGTTCTTCAGCCATAAGACAGTTGATTTATCTGTAGGGGAGGTAAGAAAATATATCTCAGGGAAGCCAAATGAGAAACTATGTATAAAGCATATAGACCAATGACTGTTCTTTATTTAACATATGCTAATTTCCTTTTATAACGTAGCTTCTTACTTTATATCCCGAGAGAACAGCACCTGGAAGAATCACAATGTGATCTTTTTTTTTCATTTTTTTATTAATTTCATTTCTTTTCAGTGTAACAGAATTCATAGTTTTACACCACACCCAGTGCTCCATGCAATGCGTGCCCTCCATAATACCCACCACCTGGCTCACCCAACCTCCCACCGCCCCCCCCCGCCCCTTCAAAACCCTCAGGTTGTTTTTCAGAGTCCATAGTCTCTCATGGTTCATCTCCCCCCCAATTTCCCTCAACTCCCTTCTCCTCTCCATCTCCCCATGTCCTCCATGTTATTTGTTATGCTCTGCAAAAAAGTGAAACCATATGATAATTGACTCTCTCTGCTTGACTTATTTCACTCAGCATAATCTCTTCCAGTCCCGTCCATGTTGCTACAAAAGTCAGGTATTCATCCTTTCTGATGGAGGCATAATACTCCATAGTGTATATGGACCACATCTCCCTTATCCATTCGTCCATGGAAGGGCATCTTGGTTCTTTCCACAGTTTGGCGACCGTGGCCATTGTTGCTATAAACATTGGGGTACAGATGACCCTTCTTTTCACCGCATCTATATCTTTGGGGTAAATACCCAGTAGCACAATTGCAGGGTCATAGGGAAGCTCTATTTTTAACTTCTTGAGGAATCTCCACACTGTTCTCCAGAGTGGCTGCACCAACTTGCATTCCCACCAACAGTGTAAGAGGGTTCCCCTTTCTCCACATCCTCTCCAACACACGTTGTTTCCTGTCTTGCTAATTTTGGCCATTCT
>PISX010001157.1:0-211538 GCA_004024625.1 Mellivora capensis | reverse complement strand
AAGTGACTCTTAATCTCACAAAACAAACTGAGGGTTGCGGTGGGGAGGGGGTCGGGAAAGGGGGGTGGGGTAATGGACATTGGGTTGGGGAGGGTATGTGCTATGGTTAGTGCTGTGAAGTGTGTAAACCTGGCGATTCACAGACATGTACCCCTGGGGATAAAAATTTGTTTATAAAAAATAAAAATTAAAAAAAAAAAAAAGAAGTTGAGCTATTGGGGCACCTGGGTGGCTCAGTTTTTAAGCGTCTTCCTTCAGCTCAGGTCATGATTCCAGTATCCTGGATTTGAGCCCTGCACAAGGCTCCCTGCTCAGCGGGATCCCTGCTTCTCCCTCTCCCACTCCCCCCGCCTGTGTTCCCTCTCTTGTTGTGTCTCTCTCTTTCAAATAAGTAAAATATTTTAAAAAAAGAAAAAGAAGGAGAAGGAGGAGGAGGAGGAGGAGAAGGAGAAGAAGAAGTAGCTGAGCTCTGGACTCAGACATCAGGCTTGAATCCCAGATCATTCAAAGGATAGATGTGAGTCCTTTGGTAAGTTACTTAACTCCTCAGTGATGTAAAGCTTGCTACAAAAGTACACGCAGAGACACTGGAGACATGTACATCATATTGTGTTGAATTAAATGTCATCAACTCCAGGGCTGCAGAGACAAGCATACCCTTCCATGGAAGCCCTCACGGGGCTGCCACCCCAGTCTGGAAGCACCAGGAAAGATTCCCTGTGCAGGTGACCTGTGGACTGAGACGTGAGGGATGTGAACAAGAGGTGTGCTTGTGCAGGTTACACAGAACAGGGGAGAGCAAGAAGAGATCCAAGACAAAGGAGAGTTTGCTTTGCCCTCTTTGTTAGAAACAGTCTGACTATGGAGATATGAAGTTATGGGAAAGAGTTAAAATCACTAAGATTAAAATATAAGTCAGATTAACCCAGTTAATAAAGGCATATGAGAGCTGAAGAGATATTTCTCCAAGGAATAGAAATAAATGTCCAATAAGTCTGTAAAAAAGATGCTTGGCTTTGTTAGTCATGAGGGAAATGCAAATCCAACTTACAGTCCATGAGATGGCTAGACTTGGAAAGTCAGACGAAAAGCAACTGTGGGTGAGGACACAGAGAAACCAGGACCTCAGGTACTGCTGGGGGCGGGGCTGGAGAATGGCACAGCCGCTCTGGAAAACAGGTTGGCAGGTTCTTAACTGTCCAAACACAGAGTTACCATAGAATCCAGAAATTCTTCCTCTGTGAGGCTATGCCATGGAATTTAAAACAGGTGTGTTAACAAAACCTGCTTGAAAATGTTCATAGCAGCACTATTGGCAATAGCCAAAAGGTGGGAATGACCCAATGTCCATCAAAGGATAAATGGGAAAACAAGTTACCCTTTATCCATAGGATGGGTGTTATTTGAGAGTGAAAAGGAGCGCGGACATGGTGTACGGGACGGGTGAATCCTGAAACACTCTGCTGAATGAAGAAGCCAGTCACAGGGCATCTTTGACACAAAACATCTAGAATAGACCAACCTACAGACCCAGAGAGAAACTCAGTAACCAGTTCCTGAGGGCTGGGGTGGGTGTGGAAACGGAGGGATAGATGCATAGAAACTAAAGGGTACAGGTTTCTCTTTGCAGTGATGAAAACGTTCTGACGTTCACTGTGGTGAAGCTTGTGGAAATCTGTGTTAGTGTGTTATGAGCCATTCCCGGGCACACTCTGAACAGCTGAACTGAATTGTACTGAACCGCATCTCTATAAATCTGAGTTGTTGTTATTTTTAAAGTAGTTGAATTAGATTTGGTCCAAAGGTGTTTTCCTCACTTAAAAGAACTTCAATATTTCTACCCAAGCAAAATCTACTTATTTGTTTCTTTGGTTTAGTATATGGTTTGGTATGAAGCCGAAGATTTTCATCAGTATACATGTTAATTGAAAAATAAAATTAAAGCAAAACATAAGTTATTCTATACATATTGCTGCTAGAGTAGGTTATGATGATCCTACATGGCTTTTCAAAAAATTAAGAACAAAAGTTGAATTAGGAACTTGAAGCTCTACTTAGAAAATATGCTAAAATATTATAAATGTAGAATTTTAAAATGATGCTGTACTTTATCATTTTAATTCAGGTTTTATTTTTTATGTATTTATTTTTGTTATGTTATGTTAGTTACCGTAGAGCACATCATTAGTTTTTGATGTAGAGTTCCATGATTCATTGTTTGCGTATAACACCCAGTGCTCCATGCAATCTGTGCCCTCCTTAATTCAGGTTTTAAAAACATTAGAAGCTGTGGCATTCAGATAGCCTGTATTTCCCTGACAATTTATATAAATTCTCTTAATGCCTTCATCTGTCATAACGGGCTTCCCTCAGCCATACAGCAATCTCTGGGTACCCAGCACCTTGGCAACATCATTGTGATTTAGTTTCTCATCTCTGTTTTCTGTAAAGCCCTGATAACTTATTCAGTTACAGAGATCAGTTAAGTCACCAACATGCGTTCTGAATAAAAACTACCTAACAGACTTCCTGAATATTAGAAGTCAAATTACCTTTTGAAAAAGTAAAACACGCACTAGAAATAAATTTAATTATTGCAAAGCTATAGGATTTACACTGAACACGGTTTCCACGAAGCTTACATACTCTGAGACATATGACAAACATTACTATTTCTCAGGGTAAATTCTGTTCTCAGATTCAAAATAAGCAGTTCCTACGTCAGATTCCAAACTTGAGTAAGTTTCGTTCAAGATATGTTAAGCATCGACACATGAAATTAATGCTACATCCTATGTTATAATTCAGTTGCGGCTCACTTTATTTAAAATAGTAACCACCACTAAACAGCCTCATATTGTGAATTCAAGCATAGTAACTCCGAGATGTTATGCAGACTTACTTATGGGGAAAAAGACCCAAGTAGTCACTGAAGCTGATATACGAAAAAGCAGGTTAATCCATGCAAGCATCAGAGAATTTCTGCTTACTAGATATCTTCTTCAAGGAAAAAAAAATGTATTATATATACGACAAGTTTTAGAGTTCTGGACCCGAACAGCATTTCAGTGCTGCCGAGGAAACTACAAGTGAAATATGAAATAGAGAGCAGTTTACAGTGTTAAAATATCCATGGCTGATACAATATTTTTATTATCAATATGTAGCTGAAATTTTTTGAATCAAAAAGTGGGGGATGTTTCTAGCCAGAGAAGAGCAATCAAAACCAATCCAAAAGGCAAATTAAAAACAAAGTATCTTGACACTCAAATCTACCACATGTACCGTTTCTGCTGGAATTAGATAATCCAAGTGTGCACACCTGGTAAGAGTGGGCCACATACACAGCAAGTTAAATTATAAAAAATCAATCTAAACAAGCTGTCTAATAGCAACTCGCAAACATAAAGGAGGTGGGCTGACACATGCTTTTAGATAAGCGGCCTCGAAACTTCAAACACACCCTTTGGGGCATCCAAAGAGAATAACATTTTGGCTTTTCTAAATCTTTAGTTAGAACGGCTGGACGTTTGTGATTTTATTTTAATGTGATTTATATTCCCAGTTCAGAGACTTCTTCTCTACTTCAAATGAGTCTAGCTATAAATGAGAATAGATGTCTTAACTATCCAAAATGAAGAAAAACAGCAATTTCCCTCAAAATTTTCCAGTACAATAAACAAAAAATGTCTCAAAGGCAAAATAGAAGCATGAGCAATTTCCAAAGCCAGAATTCCAGTTTCTTCTAAGCCACTTTGCAGCTAAACTTAGACTAGTCTGGAGCCTAACAATACATATTTTTTGTCGAACTGGCCAGAATGCCAACATGGACGTTCACCAGTGACCTCTGCGTCTGGCATCATCTCTCTGTGGAGGCTTTTCCCTACTCAGGTCCAAGGAGGACACCATTATTGACATCTGCTTTTGGGGGACGAAGAGATGAGGGATACTTCACACAAGCAGTAAGGAATAGCAAAGACACTCATTCATAAACACTTCTGAGCCACTCCGTGCCAAGCCCCGTGTGGGGAGCTGCCGGAGCTGGGGATAGGCGATGGAGCTCACAGTCCACCCACCAGATAGGCCCGACACAAGTTACCACTGCACAATCATCACGCAATGACAGACCGTCCTGGGTGCGCTGAAGGACAAATGCAGGTTGCTCTATGTTAGGGGTTGAATTGTCTCTCCCCAGAAGATAAGGTAAAGTCCTATCCGGTGTCTATAAATGTAGCCTTATTGGGAAATAGGATCTTTGCAGACAGAGTCAAGTTCAGATGAGTCATTAGGGTAGAGACACGGGTGGTCTCTTTGTAAGAAGAGAAAGACACAGAAAGTGATTCTGGGAGAGAAAGATGTGAAGAAACACAGGGAGGACGTCCTGTGATCACAGGCCGACCGGAGTGGTACAGCTAGAAACCAAGGAATGCCACGGACCACCAGCAGCACCAGAAGCTAGGAGCAAGGTGGGGAACAGATTCTCCTCTGGAGGCTTCAGAGAACGTGGCCACGCCAACACCATGATGTCAAGCTTCAAGCCTCCGGAACTGAGAGAAATGTGTGCTGTTTTAAGTGACCCAGCTTGTGGGATTTTGTTCCAGCAGTCCCGGGAAACTAATCGGCTGTGGGTCATGAGACAGGCAGTCAGGGCAAGGTCACGGAGGCCCTTTGAACTGAGAAAGGAATCTCTGCTCCTTTAAGCTCTAACACCCAGGAATAGATCTAACATAGGGACACACGGATACAGGGCTTCCCCGCTGTCCAAAAGTAGAGCACTCCCATGAAGCCTTTCGAAGCGGAAACGGCATAAAACAAAGAAGTGATCGCCATTAATTTATACGGAAAAAAAAATTGTTTTTGAGAATTCCAAGGCCCCCCAAAATCACTGGTCTTGAGTTTTTCTGATACCTTAGGATGCATTTTGCTAATATACGCAAAATGCCCTGCGATAAAGCCCAGATGCTCAGAGACACGGTTCAGACCTCTGGAGCTTGGGGCTGAGATGCGGCACACCGTTCCCAGGGAAGGCGTTCGGTGGCGCTGCTGCCACCGCGTGGGCTTCCTGCTGCCTCCAGAGGGGCTGGGGGGCAAAACTAACACCAAGCACTCTATGGGTGAAAGAAGAACCCTGTTTGGGTTTCTTCTCATTAGGGAAAACAGATAGCCTTGCAGGTCTTCCATAAAGGCAAAGTGTGGGAACACGGACTTTCGGAAAGTAGGAGATGACTGCACCTCCAATAAATAACTAATTTGCCTCTGCAGGGTAACTTCTCCCCAACAGTAAACACTTTCCAGAAAGAATGCATTTTTGTGTTCTGTTCAGCAAATAAAAACCAGAGCTTCCTTGACATTGAAATGTTCAGAGTCTCTAGGTCAGGCATCTGAGGACTCTGTCCAGCTTTCCCGTGCCCGCCCACAAATAGCCTGAGGTCGCGGGGGCTTCCTTCTGCCAGGGAGGTGACAGCCAGCAACCCAGAAATGCTGGCAAGCTCCCACTTGGCCTCGGGCATCCCGGGGCCCCGGTGTGGGGAAGGCCATTCCGATTCACCCCGTCCTGCTGCTCTGTGCACACCTCACATGAGAGGGAAAGTTGCCACGTGAACTTCGTGCTCTGAACAGATACCTACTGTGTTTGTCCTGCGGGCAAGAGGAGCCGGTACGAGGCACAAACTCGTGGTGCCAGGATTTTCAGCCTCCCCTAGAGCGGGGCTGCCCGCAAAATCTCTTGTGCTCTTCTCCTTAATTGACCCGTGTGATGGTCCGAGTTATTTCATTTTAAATTAGGATAAGCTCCCCTAAATACAGCACTCATTTGAGGATTCGTTTTCTATATCGACCTTTTTATTTGCGTTTCCGGGGGACAAAGGGCTGTAGCTGCAACGTCCAGCACAGCAAATACAAACCAATAATGCTGCACTACGAGACGAGGTTCATGACTGGTTTCTCTTTCTCTCTCTCGGCTAGCTTTCTTCGACCTAGACATCCAGCCTTGCTCTGCTTATGAGAAACCCTGAAGATCATTACTGAATTTAAAAAAAAGAAAAAGGTTAACAAAATCCTACTGAGATAGCATATAAATGAAGTTATCTTTTAGTCAAGAATAGAAATGCTGGGGCACCTGGGGGGCTCCGTGGGTCAAAGCCTCTGCCTTCAGCTCAGGTCATGATCCCAGGGTCCTGGGATCGAGCCCCTCACGGGGCTCTCCGCTCAGCAGGGAGCCTGCTTCCTCCTCTCTCTCTCTGCCTGCCTCTCTGCCTACTTGTGATCTCTGTCTGTCAAATAAATAAAGAAAATCTTTTAAAAAAAGAACAGAAATGCTGTCACACGTATTAGTACCACTGTAAGAAAAGAATGGAAATATTGTGATAGATGGTACCCAAGATATAGCTGTCTGGTGTGTGTACGTGTGTGTACGTGTGTGTGTATGTGTGTGTATGTGTGTGTGTACGTGTGTGCGCGTGTGAGTACGTGTGTGTACGTGTGTGTACGTGTGTGTATGTGTGTGTGTGTGTGTGTGTGTGTGTGTGTGTGTGTGTGTGTGTGTGTGTGTGTGTGTGTGTGTGTGTGTGTGTGTGTGTGTGTGTGTGTGTGTGTGTGTGTGTATGTGTGAGTATGTGTGTGTACGTGTGTGTGTACGTGTGTGTACATGTGTGTATGTGTGTGTACGTGTGTGTGTATATAGTACATAAGTCCATGATACATAAGTCTTTTCTCAGTGCCTGACTCTTGGAGAGTATCCAATAAATGGTCATTAATAATAATCACACTTTAGAAATAGAATGTGCACCATATATCGTCCTTCTAGTAGCACTGGAAAAAAACTCACATGTAGACTCATAGGGCTTACCATATTCATATGACTGGGAGAGGAGAGGTGGTGAAGTGCACATTCCAGTCTTCTCCCCAAAGAGAAATGCTCCATTGAAACTGAAACCCAGAAAAGCTGAATTCTGGTATGGAATCCCAGACCCTTCCATTTTATGATATTTATTAGAGTAACATAAATTTCATATACTTTGACATTTAAGAGCGTCTACAATAGATACCACCCTCGGATTATCAAATTAATTGTTAACGGTTGTTGAATAATGATATAGCTAATGGCTCTTCTGTGTTTCGTATTGTCTAGATACTATGCAAAGTACTTTAGATGCATTCGCTTAATCCATCCTCAGGACAGCTCTGACAGGTGGCAGCTATCACTATCCTCAGTTTACAGGTGAGGTCATCAAGGCATGACTTGTCTACCTGGCACAGGTGGCAAGTGACGGGGCCAAGATTAAATGCAAGCCAGCGGGTCCAGAGTCCGTGCTCCCAACACCTACACATACGGCCCCTCCCTGGGGATGTCTCAGCATTCAACCCCGGCAGCCACATTCGAGTAATTTCATCTAGGGCTAACAGCGATTTTAGCAAAGTGGTGAATACACACTTTTGTTAAATTGAAACATATTGATCTAGCCTAAAATCCATGAGACCACTGGTGAAACAACAATATTTTTAAAAAATCAACGTGCACATGCAGGAGGACAAGTGGTTACAGAATAGAAAAACTCCGTTAGGAAAGAAGAAGTAGGAGGCACCCGTCCTTGCCACTGTTCCCACTCTCTAGAAATCCTTGCCCCATCGTGGCACCAACTTAGTGCTTCGTCCTCCCCCACCATCCATCAGGTACTGCATTCCCTTCAAGATGTCTCCTAACACCTCTTCGGAAGGTTCTGCACCCCTCCCTTGTCCCTTGTCCCTTTCTCAATTCCATGACCCACGACCTGTAGCACTAAGTGTGCTGTTTGGAAACGGCTGATGCTCTTCTTTGCCATCTGCCTGCAACCTGTGAACCAGGTGATCTCCTATTTCGCATATATATTTAAAACATATACTACCTACAACGCATAATATATATAACAAGTAGTGTCTATACTCTGCATGTATGTATGTGTCATACATGTAAATTATGATATGTGATATGTAAGAAATATATCATATGCCTGTTGTCAAGACTCAAAATATGCCTATAGTTAATTAAATTGATGCTCCGGGCAAATTATGCATTAGTAAATTAAATTATACCAGGAAAACAGATCATTTAATCAAGATACAGACCATTTAGTAGAATTTCCTCCTTTACAGAGGAGAATTTAAATGCTTTCCCACAAGATAAGGGAACCATGAGGTTGTAGGCATATGAACTGGGTTCATGAGTGCTTACTGCCTTCTCATAAACACAGGGTGTGGGGCGTGCCTCTTGCTGGTACCACAAAAACACTTACAACTTCAATCTTTCTAAGTTTCAGCCCTGCCCCATTGTAGAACATTCTGGGAACAATAACATGTTTATTCACAATGAGTAGTTGTCCTACAAAAGGAAAGAACATACGAAAATGATGGATAATTATCTCATAGTTCTGCATTAAGCATTTCTAGTTTACAGATGGTACTTTAATCTTTGGGTTTTTGGAATATATTTATAGAGTTACAGAACATTTTTAGGAATTAAAAAATGTATGATGTACCAGTGATTTACTTCTATTCATATATCCAAATATAGTGTATATTCAAAGTGTGACAGGTTTATAACCCATTGCATCAATTTCCACTTACTCTGAACTTTTCTTTAGCAAACCATGAATTAAAACTAGATATTCAGTGACCCTCACTTAATTTGTAAGGTTTAGATGCTCTATCTCATAAATACAAATAGATGAATCTTCAGCAACATCTATATTTAGTAAATGAAAAGGAACACAGGCAAAGTAAAAGGAGAGAATTTTTTTGAGAGAAAATTCTACCTAGTGGTTAAAGATAAGGTGTGTTTACTGGCCTGTAAAAGCTAGGAACTCATTACTCAATTTCTTAATAAAACTGTTTTATGGCATGTAAGAAATCCCATTGTAACTAATGCACTTTACTTTTAAAAAAAAAATAACGTTTTGTTATCATGCTTTGGGCAATCATTTATAATCATATCCATTCCAGCCCACAGCTCCAGACTCCCCACCTGTTACCCACCACTCTTGACAGTAGACATGTGCAGAGTTGTACTGGATTAAGAATGTAACTACATTTTAAGCTAATATTTAGAGTTTTTATTATGTTCTAGGAATCATAAGGAATCTTTTACGTGCATCATCTAATCTTTGAGTAAATTTAACAATTGCTTCTAAAGTTAACATTATGGTTTACTACATATTACTTTTATCTTAATTTTATTTTTAAAAATTTGTGTATTAATTATGATGATTTTCTATTCTTTTTTTTTAAAGATTTTATTTATTTATTTAACAGAGAGAGAGAGAGAGATCACAACTAGGCAGAGAGGCAGGCGGAGAGGGGGAAGCAGGCTTCCCGCAGAGCAGAGAGCCTGATGCGGGGCTCGATCCCAGGACCCTGAGATCATGACCTGAGCCTAAGGCAGTGGCTTAATCCACTGAGCCACCCAGGCACCCCATGATTTTCTATTCTTAAAGTCCTAGCTGATCTGTCCTCTCAATAAAACCTCATCAATCAAAATATCCATTGATTTACTTGACATTTAATTAATATAAGTAAGAGTTAATTAAGCCTCATTAATTTATACAAACTTATTGATATACTTAGAGCAAATAGTAAGCCACCAAATAGAGGGCCTTTCAACTCTGATTTAATTATAAGTAGGCCAGACCTGAATCTCCCAGGCTTAAAGCGCCAGCACGCTTCCCGCATCCCTGCTCTGCTCCTCGAGGTCACATTGGGCCTCATCGTAGACTTGATTTGGCCTCCCTTATGCAGGTGCACAGAGGAATCTGCACCTACTCAGTGAGCACGTTCATGAAGTGACAGAGCCGGGAATCCACCTGCTCCAGTCCCAGCATCTCCACTCGATTCAGACTGCTCAGTGCAATGTGACCGATCCGTCCCTGGGGGCCTCAGTGTCCCCCTCTGCAGCTGAAGATACTCCTGTGACCTTATGCGGCTGGGCTGATGGGTGGGTCCTGTTGGGGAAACCACCAGGCGCCCTGTAGGGTCTCCTGATGCGGGGCAGGAGTCTGAGCTGAGCTCTGAGCCCAGGGTCAGGCTGTTGCCAGAAGTAGCTGGAGATGCCCTGAGCTTCTCTCTGCAGGAAGCTTTGTTTTTAGCTTTTTGTAGATTAACAGTGTCTGTCCTTCTGTCCAGTTCCACGGTCTAGGCCAGAAACCCCAGGCTACAAGGACAGGTTAAAAATACCCCTTTAGGTACGGATATGGTGAGGCCTGAATTAGAGGCTTAGCTGCTTCAGAGAGAGGGTGAAGAAGGTCACAGCAGAAGCCGATGGGTCTCGTATGGAACACAGAGTGTGTCCACCACGGGAGGGCGGAGGGAAGGGAGTGCAAGTAGTCACCCTGAGACTTTGCAGCTTGGGCACGTGGGAGCGGTCCCTCCAGAGCCTGTCCCCAGGCCTAGCCTGGGCGGTAGCAGGAGGCCCAAAGATGCTGAAAAAAGCTGACACATACATGGGAGCTGAAGAGGAGCTGTCACAGCGGCCATGGTCCCCACCAACGTGGATACATTCTTTTCACACGTTCGACTTCAGAGTTTGAAAGGCACTCTTCCTTTCTAATAGGCCCTGAGCGGGGCTCACTGCCCACATTTGCTGCCAGTGTCATATTGTATCTCTCTCCCTCTCCAGCTGCCACCAAGGCAGAATGATATATATGGCCATTCCTTCAGGGAAGGGAAGGTCTTACCCTCTGCAGAATGTGCCATGCTGGCTTGCAGGGATGGAGTGCGGCGTGCTGGCTAACAGTGGAGAAAATGCTTAAGCAGGGAGAGGCCCTGGGCAGGCAGGCAGGCAGGCAGGCAGGAAGCAGGAGGGCCTGCCAGAGGATTGTAGCCCTCCACCCTGCCGAGAGCATCACCAGGACCCAAGTCGCAGGGTCCTGACAACAGAGCAGGCTGCCCAGGAAGGCTGCCACTGGAGGCTCTTCTCTGTTTCCTAAATATTCCAGGTAAAGAAGACAAGGTGGGGTATAAAACAATCACTTTAACTTGAGTGATCATGGCAACTCTCTAATGATTCCAGTGGGCAGCTACCAAAATGATGCCGTCGACCATGCAGCAGGCCATTTAGTTATATTGTGCCTGACCCCTGACCATCGCAACAGGGCTCTAGCCCAGGAGAACACAAATTTCTTCACGTGAAATTCTCTCTCAAAGTTTATTCTGTGAGTGGAGAAAATGTTTGACTGTAGCAAAACACATTTGGGAAGCTCTCTGGGAACTCAAGTTCACTTTGGATAACAATCATGAACTTTCCTCTGCTTATTCAGCTTGTCTGATTGTTAATCTGCGCATCACTCATCAGGTATCCTCCTTAAATAACGAAAGATAATTGTGAATAATTGGGGGGGTCTATTTAAATTAAAAGTAGGTTTTATAGAATAAGTTTAGAAGAAATTTAGTTCTACCACCTGCAAGCTTATGTGGTCAGATAAAAATTAGTAGCTAGAAAAATATGACACCAGGACAATCTATGTGGATCTTTTTTATTGTTTCACTGTGGCAAAATACCCAGCACCAGATCCAAACTCTTAACACAGTTTTAAGTGTATTTCCACTGCAGACACAATGCAATATAGCACATGTCTAGAACTTTTTCATCATGCATGGCTGAAACATATTATTTATATTATATTTTTATTATATTAAAATATACATTTTATATATAATGTGTATTATATATAATATTAAATATTATATCTAGTCAACGACTCTCCATCTTCCCCCAACCACCATTCTACTTTCTGCTTCAATGAATTTGACTACTTTAGAAAGTTCATGGAATTCGTGGAATCATATAGTGTTTGTCCTTCTGCGACTGGCTCATTTACCTTTATATGATGTCCTTAAACTCATCCGTGTTATAGCATGGGGCAGGATTCCCTTCTTTTATAAGGCTAATATTCCATCGTATGGACATACCAATCTTCTGTATCCAATGGGGTTGTTTCCAGATCTTGGCTACTGTGAATAATGCTACAAGGGCATGGGGGTGCAGATCTCCCTTCAAAATCCTGATTTTATTCCCTTTGAAAATATACCCACGAGTGGGGTTGCTGGATCATATGGTAGTTCTGGTTTTAATTTTTTGAGGAATTTCCATGTTGTTTTCCATAATGGCTTTACCAGTTTACATTCCACCAACAGTTATGAAGGTCTCTTTTAATGATTGGGTACAAACGATATGTGTTTAGAATATTGTTTAAAGTAAAACAAGTGTCCCAATGTTATTTAAAATAACTTGGTTTAGGAATATTCTTAAATGACTCCTTTACTCAAATTATCACTGATCATTCTCAAACTCTAAATCAATAAAATTCTAAGTTTAGTCTAAAATTGTATTCTATTTTCAAAAAAGGATATATTCTTCTCCTGAAAGTTACTCTAGTTTCATAGTTAAACTAAACTTGTCTTAGTTGAAGAGAATTCAACCAAATTCTTACACACTTGGAGACACACTTATAAGGAGTGTGCGCACTTATAAGGAGAGCGGTGCCTGGGTGGCTCAGTGGGTTAAGCCTCTGCCTTCAGCTCAGGTCGTGATCTCAGGGTCCTGGGATTGAGCCCCGCATTGGGCTCTCTGTTTGGCGGGGAGCCTGCTTCCCTTCCTCTCTCTGCCTGCTTATGATCTGTCAAATAAATAAATAAAATCTTTAAAAAAATAAGAAAGGAGAGGGACTTAATAAGAGAGGGGAGGGAGAGATGCGGGATGGGAGGTTTTTACTGGCCACAAATGTAGACCAGTCATAGTTCTTGGTGCTTATCTTTAAAAATGGGCTAAAACCATATTTTTTTGTATGTAAGCGGAGAAGCCTTGGGAAATATTTGGGTTAGAGCTTTTTTTTTTATTTTTTTCTTGAACATTAAAACTCAGAAGCCTTATAGATAGGAATTCTGTATGAATTTATATCTGTTTTATGTTTCACCCGTTCCTTCATATTAAGCTCTGCTTATCTGCCAGCATTTGATAAAGGAAGAAGGAGAGAAGAAGGAGGTAAGGAAGGAAAGGAGGAGGGGAGGGGAGAGGGAGAAGTAGGCAGAGGGACAGACAGGAGGGTGCGGGAGGTGGGGAGGCAAGGAATGCTGCGCTAACACACAGAAAAGAAGCAAGTGCACTCGATACTACATTATCTACATAGCACAAATGTCCAGCCTCTGACATGCAGATGTGTGTTGGGTTATGGTTTAGTACATAGCCGTTCACCTTCTCAAAATGGTGATGTGGTTTAATTAGATTTTTAAGTATTTTCCCAAACAATAATACCTAAAAATGTTTTTGATCAATTCTTATGGCTAGTGCCTTGCTTCTTTGTAAGAATATCGTTTTGTTAGTATTTTTTAAGATTTTATTTATTTATTTGAGAGACAGAAAGAGTGAGCGAGCATGAGTGGTGGGAGGAACAGAGGGAGAGAGACAGGCAGGACTTGATCCCAGGACCCTGAAATCATGACCTGAGCCGAAATCAGGAGTCCAGTGTTCAGGGGACTGAGACATCCAGGCGCCCCTTGTTAGTATTTTTTAGAGATCATACACTCGTCCATCTATTCATTCACCTAAACTGAGTGCTGACCACAGCTTGAACTCTTCTAAGCTCCGGGGCTACAGCCAAAAACATGACAGACACGTGAAGAAGCAGAGTCTGCACAGAGTTCTTATTTAGCTCCTCGAGGAGCACATGGGAGGATGTAGTGATAATTTCACATAAATTCAGGAAAACATGGAAACTTGGGTAAGGCACCTGAGGGAAGAGTGCTAAAGGTTCCCCCACAGCTGGCAGAAGAGGAACAGCCTGGTCTTTAGGAGTTATAGCTGGTCTGAACTGCCCCCTCTGGGCTGCCATAAGCAACCCCCCAATTCACACCTCCCCACTTCAAGCTCAACTTGGAATATTTTATTTTTCTTTGCCCCTGAGACCTTTTAATATTCTTTAATTCAGAAAAATAATATTTTTTTAGATTGTTTTTATTTATTTATTTATCCATTCATTCATTTGAAAGACAGAGAGAGAGAGAGAGCCCAAGCAGAGGGAGCGGCAGAGGGAGAGGGAGAAGCAAGTTCCCCACTGAACACTGAATGACTCTGAGCCCAGGACTCTGAGATCATGACCTGAGCCAAAGCAGATGCCTAACCACCCAGGTACCCCAGAAAAAGGACCTTGATAGGCTGTTGATATTTATTTTGCTAGAATTTTTATTTGACATATGTCTTTGAGTACCTTTAATTATACATTATTTTTACTCATTTCACCAGCCTATTAAAAGTAAGCTACTTTTTGCTCTTTTTAACATCAAAGAGAACTTACTGAAATTGGACTAGTTAGCTAGCTACTCTTTGTACCAAAGAGTGACCATGGTTGCCTTTCCTCCCAGTGGGTAAACCCACAAAAATCATGCTGGTGTATCATGGCTGAGCTACTGCCCCTGTTCAAATGGTCTCTTTGGCCTAAACATCAACCCACTGGTAGAGATTAACAGCGTCACAGCTAAACTCATCAGGACCCTAAAACTGAATGCTTACCACTAAGTTGAGGCTAATTCCAGAAGATGTAGAGGTTATCTCTATAAGCAATAGTTGTGTAAGTCTTATCTTTCCTTCTGAGCATGAAGGAGATTCACCAAAGTCAGGGTTACTGCCAGCAGAGCGCAGGACTGGAGACACCTCCCACAGGCTGTGTCATGTATGGTTTAACCCTAACTGCGAGTCTCCCCATTCCTGTCACCGCTCTCCACCAGACCGTAGGTCATGCCTTTCCATCTGGCTCCTTTTCACCAGGAAATGAGTTCCTATATCTTTGCGTTCCTATGATCTTCCATGAATTATAGGAAATAATGCATATAAGGGCTTAATACAACTCCTAACCTATGGTAGTTTCTCAATAAAGCTGTTCTGATTAGCAATAGTAATACTAATATCATTATCTATAAACTCCAAGGTTTGTTGCAGCTCCAAATATGAGATGTTCAACCAACCTTGGTCTAATTTTACTCTAAATTTTTTTCTATAGATGATTATTAACCATATAAATTGACTATATTGCTTTTAACCTCCAGCAAAAGAAATGGGTTTCGGCTGATTATAGCAGAAAATAAACATAAAATTGCCTAAAAACTTGGGGAATCAGACTTGGAAAAATGAGAAGTAATATGGCCCAAACCCCTGCCCGGCACTGTGCAAATCACCCTTCAGAACCAGCTAAGAACACTGCTGTCACCATAAGGGACTCTAGATGCTTCACTTGTGCCGCTGACACCACATGATGGGGCCGCTCTTGCTCCACGGTCACTGCTGTCCCGGGAAATGGATGATGGTCATTCTTCCTTTAATTATTTTGGTTTCTCGGAAGGATGGCCTTTTCAAGATGAAAGAAAACACATTTTGTACAACAGAACATTCAGGCACAGAAAATTTAAGGCTTTTCCTAAGGCACAAAATCTGTGGTTCCCAAATCCCAATTCAATATGCTTTCTACCATACACACTGCGTAAGAAAATACAAACAAACAACTGAAACACATGTCTGATGAATAGAAAAGAGGCTCCACAGTGACTCCAGTCTTCTTTATTGCTAAACAAAAACATTTGGAATTTCATCCAAAGCGCCTTTCCTCAAAGATGCATCTACTTACTATAGTTGTGGGCTTGTGTTTTTATGGGACAGGTCACAGTCACAGTGGTCATTCACATTGGAAAGGTGCTGGCATCCAGAAAGAGGAAACACAGCTTTAACCCAAACTACATACATATGGAGACACTCAGGCCTCTGCTCCAGTAACACTGAGAGCCTCCCCTGAGATTCTCCTAAGAGGGAAAAAGTTATTTAAATGTTGATGATGGGTTCAGAGGGAGAAATTAATTGTCCCAAGTACCGCAGAAAACAAGTGGCAAATCTGTGGATAAACTTAGGTTTCTTCTTTCCTTTACAGAATAGCAATAAGCTAAATTTATGCCCAAATACAGCATTCTAGATTTCTTAAAAGAAAATACTAATGGGACCACATAAATAAAATAGTAAGAACAACTGTGGTTACTTACGGTTATTTTCACAATGAGAGCATAACTAAATCACTCCCTGTGCCTGCTGCTGGTTTCAAGCATGGCCTGAACTGGAATTTGGTTTGGAGAGATGGGGGTGGTAGGTAGAGCTGCACGCGTGGACATATCTCGTGGGGAGGAAACCACAGAAGTAAATGCAAGCAAGCAGAGAGGATGGACTGTGTCCAGGGGACAGCCTGTCTGGTCAAATACAGGTGGTAGACAAGGCTTTGATCAGTGGCCCCAAAACCTTGCATAGTATGAAACAAGGCTGGAAGGAGAGAATAGCCCTGGTAAGGAATAATTCTCTAATTGCTTAAGGATTTTGCTTTATATATAGAAAACAAGTTAAAGTAGGTGACAGAGATACAGAGTATAGTAAAATGTAAGAATAATTGAAAAAATGTTGGGAACGAGAAAAATACGTACAAGAGAAATAAGATGAAATCAAAAGAAAAGTAAATGTCCAATGCTATATTAATGGTTGTTGTCTGAGCTTCCTAGATCCAGAGTAAGGGACGAAATATGATCAGCTTTGGTCGTCATCACATCCGTAGAGGCGATACACACGGTCCACATGCATTGTTAGTTAAGTCGTTCAGGGGAGGAAAGCTCCTCGTCAGGATGGAGATTCTCCTCCTTCTAGGAAATGTAAAGGCCGCGCAACGCACCATACACTCAGCATTAGATCTACGCAAAAAACAGTAACAAAATCTACAGGGCTGCTACTTGTATCATCTTTCAATGTTACTCATGATAAAATTTTACACTAAAAACTAAGATATTTTATAAGAGGGAAAGGATGGTGATGATGTATAATAGAACACAACTGGTGCGAGAAAAGCAGAGAAAGAGGAACAACATTGCAAAGAGATAGGATCCGTGGTGATGAGGACAGAGCCGGCTGAGGAGAGCAGGACGTCAGACTGTTCCAGGGTCTCTCCCTTCACAGTGCAGAGTGAGAGCCCATTGAGCAAGGTAAGGAGCGCCAAGGAAATGACCGCATTCCTTGGCGGGGGGCAGGTAGAGAAAACAGAAAACAAGTAGGTTTGCACATGTTGACTTTGAAAGCAGTGAAAGTTTTGAGCTCAGCTGATTGAATCCACAGTCTTCATGCAACGTGCATTTGGAAACACCAAGGCAGTGGGTTGGATGAGATAAGGTCAAAAGTGGGCTCCATTACTCAGCCCTACAAAAGCAATGAGATTGTACTGTTGGTGACAACATGGGTGGACCTCAAGGGTGTTACGCTAAGTGAAAGAAGTCGGACAGAGAAAGGTAAATACTGTATGATCTCTCTCACATGTGGAATCTGAAGCAAAACGACAACAACAGCCACAAAACCCACAAAAAAAAAAAAAAAAACAAGCTCATAGATGCAGAGAATAAATTACGCAGGATGTGGGGGAAATACGTGAAGGGGGTTTCAAAGCAAAAAGAAAGAAACAGTAGACTCCAGACAGGAAAGGAGAGGAGAAGGGGTCTTTGAAGAGAGGCAGGGTGGACTGGGACGGAGAGATGTGGGGATCCAGAGAGCTAGAACAGAGAACTCCGTGAAGTGAATAAATATTCGAGAATTTGTCTGAGGACTTTCTTTGAAGGACCCTGCAAATAACAAAGCAAAATAGCTCTTGGCATTATGCTCTGTACTTAAAAGTCCTTCTTCAGTCTAAGATTTTATACTTTTTTTTTAACTTTTACTCTTTATGTTTTAGTTTTTGAAAAGGGTCTGAAGTAGGGTTAAACTTTATATTCTTTCTTTTTTAAAGATTTTATTTATTTATTTGACAGAGACACAGAATGAGAGTGGGAACACAAGCAGGGGGAGTGGGAGAGGGAGAAGCAGACTCCTGCCAAGCAAGGAGCCTGATGCAGGACTGGATCCTAGGACTCTGGGATCATGACCTGAGCCAAAGGTAGACGCTTAAAGACTGAGCCACCCAAGGGTCCCAAATTTTACATTCTCTTAAGTGGGGAGCAGTTCCCCAAGACTACGTTTTTATTAGTGCATTCCTTATGGTCCTATCATCATAGTAGTAAATCCACTCAGACACACACACACACACACACACACACCTTCCTGCACAAAGGCACATCCACTTTACGCTCTCCAGTGATCTACAGGTACTCTGTCAAAACGAGCATACTTTTAAATGTTCATATATTTATATTTGCAGGAAAATTATAAACGCAGGATAAACTGCCCATCGTGGTTCAGTGGAAAGTTCATTACTTATTCTCCACATACCTTTCCCTAGCCTTATTTCCTACCACCTAACACTAATCTCATGTTTTTGTGAAGAGCATTTTTATTTTTAAAAATACTTCATGTCAGTTCATTATTCTGTGTCATTCCATGTGTGTTTTGAATGTTGCATGACCTGGCCAGTTGTTTGGTTTTTTCCCTGAACCATGTGGGAGAAGATTATGTATATAGATCAGGTCCTTCTACCCTCTAATGCACATTTAAGATTTTATTTATCTATTTGAGAGAAAATGAGAACAAGTGGTGGGGACAGACTGCGGAAGAGGGAGAAAGAGACTTCCCACTGAGCAGAGAGCCCGCTGCAGGGCTCGATCCCAGGACCCTGAGATCATGACCTGAGCCGAAGGCAGAGGCTTCACCCACTGAGCCATCCAGGCGCCCTTACGTTCTTATTTCTTAAGAACAAAGATATCCTCCTATGTAACAGTGCAGGTGGCAAAATTAGCAAGTGTGACCATGGATTTCATAGTCTCATCGAACATACTTCCCACACTGCAATGGTGACAGACCCAGGGATGACCCCGTGATGTCCTCTATCACGTTTCCCCTGCTCTGATAGGAAGGCAGTTCCAGATCAGATACTGTGCTTGGTGGCTCTGTCTCTTCAGTCTCCTTTCAACCTGCAGGCGCTCCTCAACTGCACTCAGTCCTTCATGACATTGACGTTTCAAAGACCAAAAGCAAGTAATGTTGTGGAATGTCTCACTTTGGGCTTGTCTGAGGCACCCCTGGAAGCACACATATCTGATTCTCGGGGCCCCGTGTCTGAAGGCAGCCCGTGTCTCTCGGCTCCCTCTGGAGATGCTAATTTTGAATTCCTGGTCAAGGGGAGTGCAGTTGCCACTTTCTCCATTAACCGACAAGCAGTACGTAGGGAGAAACTCTGAGCACATGCAGATTCTCTGTTCCTCGTTGGATTTCTAGTTCATGGCTTCCAACCTGTTATTTTTGAGGACTGTCAGCCTTCTGTATGAGACGTTCACGAGCCCCAAAGCACAGCTGATGCCATCGCCTTCTTCGCTTACAGCACAGTCTGCGTGTGCCCCTGCTGTGGCACGCGGCGCACGTATGGGCTTACATAACGCGCTCCTCCCTCTGCTGACTTTTCAAAGGCAGGGACAACATATTGCCAGCACTTACTTCTCAGTCTTGCAAATTAGGGACATTATTATTAAGGCACTTACATTTTATGGAAAGAAATCCTCTGATGTTTGCCGTTTTAGACTCACAGGATGCAAAAGGGAGCCCATTTTATAATCCCTTGAATTTAAGCATTATTATCAAATCATAGTCATAGACTCTAACAGTAGCTGCCTAATGGACTGTCAGAACATTTTAAGAGGAGGTTTTGCTTTTTGACTTTGCTTTGAGGTCTTGGAAATTAAAAAAAAAAAAAAAATGCTGTCTTTTACTCCTGGGCCCCTGCACTGCGTGGCTGGACGGTGTCTCAGAACGGGGGGAGACCTGCAGAGTTCGTGTACTTTGGCACAGACTTAACCTTCGTTGTCATTCCACAGCACACTCCACTTTGAATGAGTCCTTCAGCTCGCATCCGTGCGGCTTTATTTCTCGCAGGAACGACCGTCAGAGGCGTGTTTGTAATGTGTGTTTTCTCCCCTCATCTGCCACTCCGCTTCTGGCCGCATGACTGTCCTAGAAGCTCGGAGAGGGCAAACACTGCTCGCTCAGACTCCTCCCCTGCTGGGCCTCTCCTGCTCTGGACACATCCCGCCACAGCTGGAGCACCGGCTGGGGGCAGAGGGCTGCTATCACTCCAGAGGTTTCCATTTTGTTTTGCTCTGAAAAAATCAGTTGATAAGGGCCCTGGAGCTTGTGGGTCTCTGAACTGTAATCTCCTTTGTACCGTCCCCAGGCATCAGCCCCGAGACGTAAACTTCAGAACCCAACGCCCTTTGTGTCCAAGACCACAGGAACTCATTCTTCAGATGTTTTTGACCATCCTCCGAGCTCCAGGCTGAAGAAGGCTACAAGGGTAAGTTTACCGGATCCCTGCCCTACAGAACCGCCCGATAATCTGATGGAGCAAGACTGGGTGCTCGGAGCCCTTTTCTTTTTAAAGAAACCGTCACCTCCCAGCCAACTAGAGTCTCCACAGTTTCAACATCCAAGTTCTGCTCGCTTCTGCCTCAGAACTGCCCAGTCTGACTTGTGGAATTGTGGAGCCGGCCCTACTGGGAACTCTGATGGGCAAGCTTTCTGAGCTCAGAGCCCGGAAGGCTTCTGCAAACAAATAGGTTAATGTGAGTGGATATATGTCTAATGAGTTTTAACCACTGTTTATTCGAATTTGATTTTTTTTTAAATTTACTGACCACAGATTAGTTTAAAGCACGTTACTGGGAGGAGTGAAAACACGGAAAGTGACACGGTCCTTGCCTCAAGGGCACTCTCGCGTAGTAAGGACACGGCAACTTGATGTGAACTTGAACTGCTGATTAAATTCACAAACTCGCCCCCCAGAACAGGTGGTCCTCACCGATCTGTCCCCTCGGAGTCGGGCCAGAGCACAGCGATCAGTTTTGACAAAAGCAATCAGTAGCGCAGAGTCCTGCCCCTGAGGATAGCAGTTCAGGGACTATAGTCATTCAAAAGCTCCTTAGACAAGCAGAATCTCTGGCCCAGGCCAGAGCTTGGAAATAAATCCTGCAGACAAGATGCTACTGAGGTGCCTTGGACGCGCACAGAGATCTGAGAAACAGTCGTGTGACCGTGTTATTCTTTTATTTGCACGTGAAGCGGCGACGTAAGTTTGTCGAGTCGACGTCCTATGAATGGGCACTGCGGTATCTACTACAACATACACTTTACTGATTCCTGAGAAGTCCTCATGCCCCTTAGCTCTGCCCCCCTCTGCCCAAAGTCTTTGAAGACAGTGCAGTTGCAGGGGAATCGAAAGACGACTTTACCATTGTGGTCACCGGCGACAGCGCCAGCTGTTATGTAATTTCGTTATAAAGCTATTTCCTGCTACTGGAGGGTTTGAAATAACATTTACTTGTGTAATTCTAATTCTATTTAGTTTATCCATCCACAGCCAGATAAAAAGCATAAATTCATCCACTATGAATATGTCAGGCAGATAACCATTTTAGAATAGGAGAGAGAATTAAATGTTATTTACAAGCCCTTTATCACCTTACCAAAATACCTTTCCAAAGACCCTCAACATCTGTCGGATGGCACACATTCGACCCGCCGTTGTTTGCCAGAGCAGGAGTTTGAAACTCCGGCCATCCTGAGCAGGTTCTGGAACATGTGGGCCCCGCTGGGAATGGCGGCCCATCAGGGAAGCAGCTGTGTGAGGCAGGGCGATGATGTCCATTCTGATGGAGCTGGGGGTAATGGGGCTTCCTCTATTTCTACAATCCAAAATGTGGATCTGTAAATCACCAATGGTAAGATCTTGTCAGCTCTAAACCCACTGATTCTGATTTACTTTCTGTTTCATTTCAAAGGTTTTAGAAATGCATAGTGTAACACAAAGTGGTTATGAACATGGGGGGAGGGTGGAGGCAGAGAGAGACTGACTGATTCCTCAAAACGGTCTTGCTCCCTCAAGCTGGGAATCTTCACGAAAGAGAAGCAGTTGCCATCACCCTTCAAGCGTGTCCTGGGAGGCCTGGAAGCATAAGTCACGTCCTTACACCAGGGAGGTCGTTCTATGTGGCCAGACCTTCCTGAGGTCCCCTGGCTGCTCCTTCTCCTCCACAGGCTACAGTCTAATCCTGGTCCAACCACCTAGATCTTGGAGCCCTATTCCTAGAGAGGCTGAACCTTGCTTCTCTTCAGACTGGCTCAGACAAACACCCCACCTGGGAAGCCACTTGCGCACAGCAAATTGCTCCTAACAGAGCTTCGGCACATTTTCCTCCCTCTCCTCTAGAAAGGATCACTGGCTCCGAATCAGCCTATAGCGTATTTGGCTCTAGAATTGGAGGGATGGGGGCAAGGGGTCCAGGGATTCAATTTTGGTCAGTTTTCCTCATCCACAGTGCGGCTAGTGGCAGCAGGGTCCCTATATCCTTCGGATCTAAGACAAGCCATTGGAATTCTGAGCCCAACCCCCCCCCCCAAGTAAGGCTATTCCAAGGAGCTGACGTTGCTTTCATTGGGACCATGCATGACACCTCACCACAAGAATTTCTGCAGGTTCCCAAATCTAAGAGAACATTATGGATGTACTTTGGGAGCAGGGTTATATATAAAAGCATAAATATGATATTAACTCTTATAGTGGCCAGTGCAATTAAACAGCAACTCCTGCCAAAAAAGACACTGCCCTTGGTTTTCACCTTACATATAATCATGTTTACGTCTGAGAAGATCAGGAGGCTGAAATTCGTTCTAGTGAGAGAAGGAAAAAAACAACCCTGTATTACCAGGCAATGTATCATTTGATGAAGGGAGAGAACAAATGGAAGAGGAAGAGGCAGAAAGAGAAAGAAGCAGAATAAAGGCAAAGATACAGGCAAATGGTAACTTGAAATACAGGCAGGAGGAAGGGCAAGGCAGGAGCAAAGAGGAGGGACGGGTGGAGACACAGGAAGAGCAGGGGTGAAACTAGCCTACTCAGAGGGAAAGAGAAAAGAGCAAAAGCAAAGACAAGCAACCGGTACAAAATGAAAACAAACAGTGTCACTCAAGAAGAAACAGAAATCTAGAGGTTGCCAGAGGAAACAAAAAAGTGGCCTGAAAGCAGGAATTACTGAAATGAAGAGTAATGATACAATAGGAATTCTAGGAATGTGATAAACAAAATATGCCAAGAAGGAAGCCATGTTCAAATCAAACAAAAACCAAAAAACAAAACAGAGTCCCCATTTACAATGGACTAGAGAAGAGGCACAGAGAAATTTTGGAAAGAAAGCAATCCTGAGAGTTGGCAAATCTCTCCAGGCCTAAATCTGCCACAAATACACTCTCGGGCAGGCTGTTATTGTCCGTGGGCTTGGATTTCCTCATCCGTAACAGGAGATGGTTGTCATGGCGCCACATGGTGTGCCTGTGTGTGTGCATGCATGTGTGCGTGCCTGTGTGTGCATACGTGCATATATGTGCACACCCGTGTGTGCATGCGTCTGCCTTGTGTGAATGCATGTGTGTGCCTGTGTGTGCCTGTGTGTAAGTGTGTACATGTGTGTGTATGTGTGCATGCGTATGTGTACATGGCTGTGTGTGCATGTGCATGCACACACATGTGTGTGCATGTGTGCTGTGTGTTCGTGGGTTTGTGTGCATGCATGTGCGAATGTGCGTCTACCTGTGTGTACCTATCAATGTAACAGGGCATGACCTGTTTTTGCTTTCTTTTCTTTTTTAGTTTTTTATGTTTTGTTTTTTCCTGTAACTTACAACCTCTTGGGGCTGCTATTTTTTCCAACATGAGAAGAGTCGGACTTAATCTGATTGTTCTCAAAATTGGTGAGTCTGTAATACTTTGTTCAGGTACAACGTTGAATTTCTCTATGAAACCTTGCAATGTTTTCACTCGCAACCAGCAGCCTCTTACGGGAAAAGATCTGGAACATTTAAATTTCTCCTTAATACAGAAACAAACTTTTCTCCGTCTTAAAAGTAGCTTATCCTATGACTAGTGAGGCCTAACTTTTCAGGTAAAAGCTATTCTCTGTTTCCAGAGCGAGTAAAGAATATCTGTACGCTAACACACACGAACTATAATTTACTTTGAGGTGGGACAAAATATTCTTTCCCGCTAAGAAGCAGCTGTTAGAAGAGAATGTTCCAGTGATAGGGAAATTTTTCTCAGCGACATTAAGCTGAGAAGATACTCTTTTCCCACCTGAAGTTAAGAATTTCTATAAAAACATTCATCCTATTGGCAGAGATAAGGAGGATTTCATGAGAGGCATTTCCCAGAAGCTATTCGCAACTTTTCCAGCCAGGAGGGAACTGACAGAGGCTTGAGGAGAGCACATTCTATCCGAAACAAGGGGCACTGGCAGCATCTCCCACAGTGCACGCGTCTGCATAATAAATATGAACCTGAAGTCATCCCTCCCAAAAAGAGAGGTGGAAAGGTCTCTCTAGCTACAGCCACGCCTCTCTGCATATTAATGATTCTACAAGGCACAATTGCAGAGGTGCGGGGGCCTTTTGGGTTTCAGCTGGGACAGCCACAGGCACCCTGCGTGGGGGCAGGCGCAGCGCGGTCCTGGGCCAGCCCACCCTCAACGGTCTCCCACCTCTCCCAGAGCGGGGTGCCGCCGAGGCCAGCCCACAGGGAGAGAGCATATCTCTGGAGGCCTCCAGAATTTGCTTTCTGCAGAAGGTGTTTCTTCCATTTGTGCACACTTGTACACACATTCACACAATCTCACCCGTATACGTTTCTTCCATGCTCACTCATCCCGTGAGTGCTCTGGGTCCCTTCTGTAACAAATTATTTTGTCATACTGTTTATGATGTCCAATTTTACGGGTCACCATTAGGGAATCTAAAAGAGAGCTGTGTGAGCCAAGGGAATGTGACATTTGCCAGCAAGATCCATTTTCCAAGGCTGTGCCCCTGAGCAGCCGCTGAGGGCAAGCGACCTCGGCCTGGTTACGTCAGGACATTTCGAATATTTTTATTTAATGAGATGCAGCAATGTTTTGTTGTCTAGCTAGAATGCCAGATTTAATTTTTTTTTCTCCTGATTTTTACTTTTTCTTCCAACGAAAAGAAAAGCACTAAGGTATGCAAATGTCAAATGCTAATGAAATATGCAATGTCGAAAGTAAAAAAAAAAAAGAACAGCCCGTGTTCTATACCCCCAAATTAACTTATCTCCCACAGAAGAACATTCTCCCAACTTTATCCATAACTTTTGTTAGAATTATTTTTAAAAAATCAGTTTACTGGGGCGCCTGGGTGGCTCAGTCGTTGGGCGTCTGCCTTGGGCTCAGGTCATGATCCCAGCGTCCTGGGATCAGGCCCCACATCGGGCTCCCTGCTTGGCGGGAGGACTGCTTTCCCTCTCCTAGTCCCCCTGCTTGTGTTCCCTCTCCCACTCTCTCTCTCTGTCAAATAAATAAAATCTTAAAAAAAAATCAGTTTACTCATATATATATACACATATATAAACATTTGCTTTAAGAATCAAAGTGGTCTATATATATTGTATATGTATTTTTTAAATTTATTTTTATTTCTTTTCAGCGTAACAGTATTCATTGTTTTTGCACCACACCCAGTGCTCCATGCAATATGTGCCCTCCCTAACGCCCACCACCAGGCTCCCCTAACCTCCCACCCTCCACCCCTTCAAAACCCCTCAGGTTGTTTTTCAGAGTCCATAGTCTCTCATGGTTCACCTCCCCTTCCAATTTCCCTCAACTCCCTTCTCCTCTCCATCTCCCCATGTATACTCACTACAAGTACACTTTTTTCATTACTTATAAAATACATTAGACATTTGATAACAAACTTTAAATTCTGTAAAATTCAGCATGACAATCCCAACTAACATTACCATTAAATTTAACCTTTAAAAAATAATAGTTATTTGAGGCATTTGGGTGGCCCATTAGGTAAAATATCTGCCTTCAGCTCAGGTCATGATCTCAGGGTCCTGGGACTGAGGCCCTGCCGGGCTCCCTGCTCAGCGGGAGTCTGCTTTTCCATCTGCCCCTCCCCTCACCCCCTTCCACCCCTGCTGGTGCTCTTCCACTTGCTCTCTCTCAGTTGAATAAATAAAATCTTAAAAAAAAATGATAATAGTTATTAGGACCCAAAGTCAGAAAATAATTAGAATCAAGTCTAACACACCCTTTTATTTCTTTAAGTAGGCTCCATGCCAAGCATGGAGCCCAGTGCAGGGCTTGAACTCACAACCCTGAGATCAGGACCTAAGCTGAGATCAAGAGTCTGATGCTTAACTAACTGAGCCACCCAGTTGCCCCAAGTCTAACACACTGTATTGATTTGACAGTTTACTTGAAATGTCAACCACTTTTACGTCTTTTTAAAAATTTTTCATTTTGAAATAATTATAGATAGGCAGAAGATTACACAGAACTGTATAGAGAAATTCATGATCTCCTTCTCCCACCTAACCCGAATGTTAACATCTCACACAAGTAGGGTAAAAACATCTAAAGCAAGAAATTGACATTGCTCTAATCCATAGAACTTGTTTAGATTTCACCATTATACATGCACTTATCTGTGTGGTTGTGTGTGTGTGTGGATGTGTGTGGTCTACGCATTGTTATTCTATGTGTAGCTTTGTGTAACCACCATTGCAATCAACACATTCCAGAAGCACCGCCTCCTTTACGCTCCCAGTTTATATCTACATCCATCCCATTCCCCAGCCCTCACCCCTGGTGACCGCTAACCTATTCTCCATCCCTAGATGTGCTATGTACATGGAACCAGGCAGTATGATGAGGAAGACGGGCTTTTTATCACTCACATAGTCTCCTGGAGGTTCATCCAAGTTGTGTGCTCTCAGTACTTTACCCCTTTTAGTTGCTGAGCAGCACCTCATACCATGGGGTATATAGCCGTTGAAGGACATTTGGGTAATTTCCAGTTCTGGGCCACTATGAACATTCATGTACAAGCTCTTGCATGAAAATAAGTGTTCATTACCTGGGATAAGTGCCCAAAAGTGCAATTACTGGGTCCTTTCTAAGTCCATTTTTAGTTTTGAAAGGAAGTATCGGACTATTTCTAGAGTGGCCATGCCATATTATATACCTATGAGCAAGGGATGACTGATGTGGGTCTCCAACCCCTCCCTGGCATCTGTCCTTGGCTCCGCTTACTGTTTCAGTCATTCTGAGAGGTTGTGTCGTGACCTCTCACTGCAGATCTAACACATGTATTTCTACCGCATAATGATGGTCAGCCTCTTCTCATGGGCTTGTTTACCATCCGTATGCCCTCTTCAGTGGAAATGATGTGAATGTATTTTATATTTTAATTGTTTCCTAATTTTGAGTTTTCAGAGTTCTTTCTGTATTCTTAACACAAGGCTAGCATATTAAACCCTTTTATCATCAACAGATATGGCATTTTGTCCCATGCTTTTTATGTGTAAATTAATTGACCAATAGATTTTTCTCTTTAACTTGTTAATATGGAGGATTACATAGATTGGGTTTCAACTACTGAACTAGTCTGTCATACCCAAAATGAGTCCCACATGGTCCGTGTTTACTTCTAACAGCAAAGAAAATATATCATCAGGTGCACAAAAAAGAAAATACCACGTAATGTAAAGAAAATATTGCCTGATGTATTTCACAGAGGAAATACCAGGTTGCTTCAATATTACATAATGGAGACTTGTAGGGAAAAAATCAGAATTTACTTTATATTCTTTTATCTATAACTTTTATAGAATTTATATATAAACATGTATTTTATTTAAAGTGAATATAGGGATGCCTGGGTGGCTCAGGTGGTTGAGCGGCTTCTTCGGCTCAGGTCATGATCCCAGTATCCTGGGATCGAGTCCCACATCAGGCTCCTTGCTCGGTGAGGAGCCTGCTTCTCCCTTTGCCTCTGCTGGCCACTTTGTCTGCCTGTGCTCGCTCTCTCTTTCTCTCTCTCTGACAAATAAATAAATAAAATCTTAAAAACAAAACAAACTGAGGGTTGCTGGGGGGAGGGGGTCGGGAAAGGTGGGTGGGGTAATGGACATTGGGGAGGGTATGTGCTATGGTTAGTGCTGTGAAGTGTATAAACCTGGCGATTCACAGACATGTACCTCTGGGGATAAAAATTTTTTTATAAAAAATAAAAATTTTAAAAAAAATAAAGTGAATATAAATGACTATGTCTTTTGGACAAAGCTTTTGTTGGAATTTAGTAAAATAATCAGAAGTATCTCATGTATATTGAAAAGAAAAAAAAGACAGAAAATTTTATAATTCTTAGGTGATACTTGCATACTTCAGTCCCTACAAATTGCTATGGCAAGAAAACCCTAATATTACAGCTGTAATGGATGGAAAAACGTTTGACATGAAAA
The DNA here is from genome assembly GCA_004024625.1 of Mellivora capensis. NCBI lineage: Eukaryota > Metazoa > Chordata > Mammalia > Carnivora > Mustelidae > Mellivora > Mellivora capensis. Next base: position 183,222 of record PISX010001157.1, on the reverse strand, counting down.
TACTTTCATAAACATCAATGTGGAAGACAAGAAATGAACATTGCCTTTTTTTAGATCCAAAGTGTTCAAATCATTGACTTATAAGAATACTATTGTGAGTGGGGGAAAAAGAGAGAGAGACAGAAAGACAGACAGATAGAGGAAAACCAAGAAACAGGCCCTTAACTATAGAGAATACACTGATGGTTACCAGAGGGGAAGAGGGTGGGGGGATGGGGGAAATAGCGATGGTGATTAAGGAGTGAGCTTGTGATCAGCACCGGTGATGTGTTGGAGGGCTAAACCCCTATACTGTACACCAGAAACTAATATTATATTGTATGTTAATTAACTGGAATTTAAATAAAAACTTAAAAAATAATAAATAAAATGGGCAAAAGGATGTAAATAAATACAAAAATACATTTAATAATCAGCAAGTAACAGAATAAATGTCATGAGGATGGAAAGTACAGCATAGGAAATACGGTCAATAATAATGTGAGTTGTGTGGTGACAGATGGTAATGACGCTTACTGTGGGAAGTGCTGAAGAATGTACAGAAATGTTGAATCACTATGTTGTACACCTGAAATTAATAGAACATCACATGTTAATTATACTTCAATAATAAAAAATATTAAATCAGAAAAAATATTCTTATGTATAAAGAACAAGAATATCATTGTGTAAGCTGTTTGGTGACTACAAAAAACTCTCCATGCTTCTAAGGAATGTCGCATTACAGCTGCCAATATAAATTTTTTTAAATTTATTTATCTGTCAGAGAGAGAGAGAGAGAGAGAGCGAGCACAGGCAGACAGAGTGGCAGCAGAGGCAGAGGGAGAAGCAGGCTCCCTGCCGAGCAAGGAGCCCGATGTGGGACTCGATCCCAGGCGCGGGGATCATGACCTGAGCCAAAGGCAGCTGCTTAACCAACGGAGCTGCCCAGGCATCCCTACAGCTGCTAATATAAATAGCATTTCAAATTTACCCAAAGATGCTGTATGAAAATTTATAATTCACTAAAATGATCATTCATAAATAGATTGTTTTATCTTGCACAAATACTTCCAAGTGATACCACTAAAAATGTATTTTGGGGAAATAATTCTCCAAGTGTCTCCTGCGTTTCTGCATGTCCTGTAAAAAGGTACTAATTCTCTTTGGTCTGCTTTTCCAAGAACCTTTTATAGAGAATGGCCTTGGGAGACAGAGATCTGTCTCTATCATGCATCACATTCTCTTGGTCTCTCCAGAAAGCAAATGGCAGGCATGCCTACAACTCAGTATAAAAGATGTGGTTTCTCTAAGCTCAGGTTCCCCCTCCTGTAATGCAACCCAGTAGGCAGATGGGTGGCACAGGACTCTCTGAGTTGCCCTATGGGGACTAGGGCTCAGCAACAGGCACAAAGTGATGACAGTCTGGATATTGCTGTTGGTAATAAACTGCCCTTTGTTCTGACTCAGTGTTCCTGTGATTTCCACCATATTCATGAAACTGTTAGGCTAACTCGTAAGCTTATAAGTAGGGCAAAGTCTTGGGCCCTTCACAGTCCTTGAGTGACAGATAATTTTAGTAGCTTTACATTGAGTAAACTCATTAGTAGGTAAACTTTTCATCCATGAGGGACCGAAGTCATTTTTAAAGCCCCTAGAAAAAGGTAACTTACAAAACGGCATGTTTATGTCCAGGAATGAAAGTCATCATTCACTTTGACTTTAATATATCTCTTTAAAAAAGAAATTTATTCCAGAAATACATTTTTTCTAAAACATGTCAAATTATGTCACTCTCTTTCAAAGCACATCAGTGATTTCTCCATCCCACTTATAGAAAAATCCAAAGTGCTACCCACAGCCCACAAGACCCTTTGGAATCTGGTGTCCTATTTCTTCTCAGAAATCATCATAAGCCATGTTCCCCTTTGCTAACTCTGGAGCCACACAATAAAACCACATGCCTGGAAGGCCCTCCTTTATTTTTCTGCTCACGCCTCTAGACTTGTTCTAGACCCAACAACCACACCGAGAAATAGCCCAGGGACCTCCCGCTGAAACAGAACTACGTCATGTGATAATTAGACCAAATAGTTTTACTGTTTTCCCAAAGTGGTTCTGCTCATAGTTATCTAATTTTTCTTATTTTGTGCCTTTTTGTGTAGATGTCTCTTATGCTGTGACCCAAATTTGGCTTTCTTTAGAACTCTTAGCTCGCCGGGGTACAGGGTAGGAGAAATAATTGACTTGGGTAATCAGAACACCCACAGTACTTAGCACATAATTGGTGTCTGAGGAAGGAACTTTCTGTCCCAAATATACCTCTTCTTTTTTTTTTTTTTTTTCAGTGTTTTTAACTAAGAACTACAGTTCCCAGTCACTCATGCTTCCAGGTGTGGAAACTAAGTTCTGGTCCATGGGGTGTAACCCGAACTCGTAGGTGATGTCCAAGAATGCTGCTTAGAGAGCATTTCGTCATTCGTTCTCCTGTTGCCTGGAATGTGGATATGATGGCTTGAGCTTCCACACCAATGGGATGACTGAGGATAGAAGCTCCTTCTTGGGATGGTAGACCATAAAGACAGACCATAAATACATGTTGCTCAGGTCTCCAACATAACAGCTCTAGACAATTTGCCTCTGAACTTCTATCACGTGAGAAATAAATTTCAGTCTTGGTTAAACCAGTGTTATTTTAGAGTCTCCATTTTATGTGGCAAGACATGATCCTAAATGATACAGTGCTCAGAGATTTCACAAAGTAGGTTAATGCAAATGGCAAACCAATTCCCTTCCATAGCCCCATCATTTTGTCCCCTCACACTGCACCATATTTCTTCTGTCACTTATTATCACTTGACATGATGAATATGTCATTTACTGTTTCCTCTGTGCCTTGTCTGCTGTTTCCCCCTCATTCCTACTAGAACAAGAAGCTCATAAGGACAGAGGCTTTTTTTTTTGGTAAAGATTTTATTTATTTATTTGACAGAGATCACAAGTAGGCAGAGAGGCAGGCGGGGGAGGGGGGCAGGCTCCCTGCAGAGCGGAGAGTCGACGTGGGGCTCGATCCCAGGACCCCGGGATCATGACCTGAGTCGAAGGCAGAGGTTTTAACCCACGGAGCCACCCAGGCGCCCCCAGAGGCTCTTTTCGTGACAACACGTCCATTCCTAGCACCAACAAAAACAAGCACTCAGTAAACCTTTGCTTAAAGTGTGAATGGATGCAGCAGTCATTGAATTTTTACAATTGATCTGCTACTATGGACAAATCAAGAGCAGACTTACTTGATACTAAAATCCCATCTCTGCATTAGAATCACTTGCTGCAGATCATGCTTTGCTTTTTCATGGTAAACGAGGCACACACAAAACTTGGTGACTCCTTGGTCGTAGATCAGTCTCACGAGGTAAAAGGCTCTGTGGCCCTATTGTCATACAGGCCTGTGGTTCATTCCACAGCCTGAAACTCCTAAAGGACATGCCCAATGCTTCAATCTCTGTATCAGTGAAGAGACCCTTTGTAGCAGAGACATTATCTTTGCATTACAAGCAGAAGCTTGCCCTCCAAGGAGAACAGGGGCTGGCAAAGAAAGAATCATCTAGGGTAGGCACAGAAGCTCTTGCTAACTTGGAAATAGTACAGTGACCAATAAATATTCTTACATTTGAAGTATTTTGCACTTATAATTTATATTATAATATTCTAAGCTAATAAAATTCCTGGATGCATGCCATAAAGTTATTGAGACTTAGAAAGGAGGGCTTGGGGTGCCTGGGTGGCTCAGAAGGCTAAGCCTCTGCCTTCAGCTCAGGTCATGATCTCAGGGTCCTGGGATCCAGCCCCTCATTGGGCTCTCTGCTCAGCGCTGAGCACTGCTTCCCCCTCTCTCTCTCTCTGCCTGCCTCTCTGCCTACTTGTGATCTCTCTCTCTGTCGAATAAATAAATAAAATTCTAAAAAAAGAAAAAAAAAGGTAAGGAGGGCTTTTTTCTGTACTAAAAGTAAAGGAAAAGTTGAGGCTTGCATGAACAAGGCTTACTGTGAAATTCTATCTTCTACTAGCAATAGAAAATTATTTGGATATAGAATATAAAATTATGCATAGTAGAATGGAGACTTAGGACTTTAATGAATATTTGACATTAACAAAATTGGTAAGTAGAGTCCAGAGGTAAAAAGAATAAAATCTTAGATTCAGAGGGACTCCAAGGTCATCTGGTGGAATGCGTTTGTTTTGCATTTGAGAAGACTGAGGAGCAAAGAGATGGAGGGAATAGCTCAAGGTCAATCAGGTCATGACAGAGCCACAACCAGCAAGCCATCCAGGATGCCCACCTGTCCATGGCACCATTCTAGGAGCTCTGTTCTACGATGCAAATTAGTTCAGCAAACATGCTCTGGTGCTCTAGCTCATTCTATGCATGCAGGAGAGCAAAACCACCTCAAAACACTAAGGCCAACAGCACAGTGAGAGTTCATGAGCATAGCCGGTGGTGCTGGGAAATGGCATGCTGTGCTCATTTCTCTACAGAAATGACTTGTTGCTGTCACCCACATTATGCCATTTCACTCATGAGTGTGGTCTATTTCCTTCACCCCCTCTGCAAGCTCATGATCCTCTTCTCTTTCCATTGGTTAAAGAGAGACACCTGCCTGCCACTTTCTGCCACCTGCCTGTATTTGGGGAGAGTTTGTGAAAATACCAGGTGTTGTAGTATGACCCAAATCTTAGCATATTAAGGTGATATTTTTTCCTCTAACTGTAACACAAGCCTTGGACTCTGGATTCCAGTTTGAGAATGTGAAGGTATATTTGGGAAGGTGTGTGTGTGCGTATTTGTGCCTGTGTGATTCTGTGTGTGTGTGTGTGTGTGTGTGTGCAGGTCTCACACACGTAATGTCTGACTCCTGGTCAAGAGCAAGGCCATAAAACAGCGACAAGCTCAGATGTGATTAGTTCTCTGTCCGGCTTGAATCAGGAAAGTAGAGTACAATCTACCGTCCTCTTCAACTTTTTATGTCAGGATGAAAGGCCATCTCTCCGACAGGTCTTATCATGGTAGATAATGATTCAGCTCTTGTTAGACTAGAGTTAAATGCACAATGAAGTTCCATTTCAGAGTATAACCATTGAATTAGCAATCTGTACCTATTCACTGACAACCTTCTTTCTTGGGTCTAAAATACCTTTTTTCTTTTTTAAGATATTATTTATTTGTTTATCAGAGGGAGAGAGAGAGAGAGAGAGCATAAGCCAGGGGGAGCAGCAGGGAGAGCAGGCAGAAGGAGAAGCAGGTTCCCTGCTGAGCAAGAAGCCTGATGTGGAACTCGATCCCAGGACCTTGGGACCATGACCTGAGCCAAAGGCAAATGAGCCATCCAGACGTCCCACCTGGGTCTAAAATTCCTAATAGTGAATTAATAATTACCTGAGAGGAGACAACATTTTTTCTCCATTCTCCTGAGAACTCTTTGCTTGGACAAAGTTTTAAAAACTCTAAAGGGTGAACCAGGTAGGAAAACAAAGACAAAAAATTCATGCTACCTACTCAACTGGAAGGAATAGTCTGATAGAGGAGGCTAATGTAAAAAGATAATTACCACACAGTGTGATACGGTAGAGTAAGACTACATGCGAAGTCCTGCATGTGGGTCACCTCTATATAGGTCAAGGAATGGAATGACTCATTGTCTGATTAATTCAGGGAAGGTTTCACGATGTAGGTCTCCCAGAACTGGGTGGAGAAGCCAGGCACAGAGTGTGAAAGACTGTTCTAGGAAGACAAGACAACTGCACAATAGCAAGGATGGGTGAAATGGCGTCCTGTGTGTGACAAATGGCAAGCAATCAGTTAGTCTAGAAAAAAAGAAGTATGGAAACTAAATGTTTCCTATTTTCAACTGGAGATTGATTTAATGATGCCTCAAAAATCTTTGGAATCTTCTGTGAATGAGAGTTCTCACAAGAGGAATCTTAGCCAATCATATCAAATCATAATCAAATCATAATCATATCAATATCATAAATCATATCAAATCATAAATCACATCAAAATCATAAATCATATCAAATATCATATCAATATCATAAATCACATCAAATCATAGCCAACCCTACAGAGACTAGCGGTGTGTGAAGTCTGAAGGGTATCCCTTCTTTTGTAAGTTTTTATTTAAAATTCATTGTAGTTTGCATACAGTGCTAGTTATGTTAGTTTCACAATGAGGTTTTAAGTGTACAGTTAGTTTCAAGTGTACAATATAGCGATTAGTTTCAAGTGTAGTTTATGTTAGTATCAAGTGTACAATATAGCGGTTCAAGACTTCCATACAACCCCTGGTGCTCTTCACAAGTGCACCCCTTCATCCCCATCCCCTGTTTAACCCATTCCTCCCTCCCACCTCCTCTCTGGTGACCATGAGTGCATTCTCTATAGTTAAGCGTCTGTTTCTTGGCTTGTCTCTCTCTCCCTTTTTCCCCCTTTGTTCATTTGTTTTGTTTCTTAAATTCCACATATGAGTGGGATCATATGGTGTTTATCTTTCTCTGACTTACTTATCTCCCTCAGCATTATATTCCTTGGCTCCACCCATGTTGTTGCAAATGATAAGATTTAAATCTTTTTCGTGGCTGGTTACTATTCTAGGACTGTATTCCTTTTATAAATTAAAGGTTAGGCAAAGCTTTTAGAATAAAATAAATGCTTAGTGTTCTAGGTCTTCAATAAAATAAAAGTTTGCTTCTCCCTCACACAAGAGGTTGGGAAATGGGCAAATCAGGCTGGCCTGATGGCTTTGTTTTATGAAGATATTCTAGATTCTAGCTTATTTCCATCTTCTAGCTCTGTCCTCATCTTGGACATTCTTGTTGTTCTCAGATGCATTCTAGAAGTTGGGCCACCAGCAAGCTCAAGTTCCATTTGGGAATGGGAAAGAGTAAAGAACAAGGAGCAATTTCAAGAGCCCAGATGTCTATCAACAGATAAGTGGATAAAGAAGATGTGGTGTTATGTGTGTGTATATGTGTATATACATAAACACACACACATATATTCATATTCATATATAAATATATACATATTCACGCAGTGGAATATTACACAACCATCAAAAATGAAATATTGCTGTTTGCAATTACATGAATGGAACTAGAAAGTATTATGCTGAGTGAAATAAGTCAATCAGAGAAAAACAATTATCATATGATCTCACTGATATGTGACATTTAAGACACAAGACAGAGGATCATAGGGAAAATGAAGAAAAAATAAAATAAGATGGAACCAGGGAGGGAGACAAACCATAAGAAACTCTTAATCATAGGAAACAGACTCAGAGTTGCTGGAGGGGAGGAGGGTGAAGATGGGGTAGCTGGGTGGTGAACACTGGGGAGGGTATGCGTTGTAATGAGCACTGGGTATTATATAAGACAGATGAATAATGTACCCCTGAAACAAATAATAGATTTTAAAAAAAGAACAAATACTAATCCCATATATCTCTTTTTCACCTTCTGTTGGCTAGGACTTGTTCACATGGCCAAACCTCGCTGCAAGGACAGTGATATGTATGTGCTAGTTGGCCAGCTACAGACCAAGGATGAAAGGGGAAATGCATTTGGGGGAAAAAAACTAGCAGTCTGCATACCCCAAGCTAGTAAAGTCACAACACTTCCAAACCAAGTAATTTGTAAACTGGGAAATATATGTTCATAATTACTTTGCAAAGTCAAGGGGTGTACCACATTGCTTCTCCCTCTGACTTAAAGGATTTGCTTAAGTTTTCTTGCTTCTGCTGTGAAGATATCCTTATTAGATGATTTGGTGAATTTGTTTTATTGGCATATTTTCTTTCTCTCAAATTTTTGTAGCCTTCAGTGTTGTATAAACCATCATGTTCTTAAGACTCTCCCAACCCAACCAATTAGCTCTTGAATGTTGTATTATTCCAAATCTCTTCAAGTTCCCCTTCTACTCTCTGCCTTTCCTGGTTCCTCCCCTTCCTTCCTGCCTTGAGCTCAACTTTTTGTCTTTGTCCATTTTGTTAGAAGACTCCCACCTTTTCGTCAGTATCATCCCTCTTTTCATCCTCAAGTATCAGTTCTAATACTCTACGTTTACATGCAAAACCCCAGCCTAAAACTCTCTGAATCTCCATTCATTTAAAAATATCTCTCACAGATTTCTTTGAGACCTAAAACTCCATGGGTCCCAAATTGAGTTGAGACTATTTCCCTTCTCCAATTCTTGTCTCCTCTCTTACTCATTTGGGAGTGTGTTCTGAGTCACTAGACCTTAAAATCTGAATCCTTGAGCCCCTCCATTTGTTTGTTTTTATTATCCAACTTGTTCCATCATCTTTGACTCTTTAATAATTCCTAAGTTAGTCAATTTATATCTCTTCTGGTTGTTTCTATTCTAGCACAGTGCCCTGGTCCCCAACATGTGTCTACCTCCAATTTGGTTCTTGAACATCAGTGATGCCTTGTTTAAACTTACTAATTTCAGACTAGTCTTTTTTATTTACTCATCAATCCATTCAACATTCTGATTGAGTCATTTTTCATCCTTCTGTGTGATGCTTTTGTTACCAAGTACGCTTTCCACTCTTAAGCTTATTTGAATTGAATAATTATGCTTATTAAATTGAAGTCTATCTTAAAATGTCTTCTGTGGTCTCTTCAACAATAATTGCTGCCTAGGTAAATATTCTGACAGTTAATTCATACTCATTATATATTGCCTTGATACTTTCAACCTACAAATCATATTTATTACCTATCAACTAGATTGTGAAATGATTCATACTTATTTTATCTTTCTTATTCTTTAAGACTTTTTACATATTTATTTGATGCAAAGAGAGAGAAAATGAACAAGCAGGGGGAGATGCAGGCAGAAGGAGAGGGGGATGCAGGCTCCTCGCTGAGCAGAGAGCCTGACTCGGAGCTCTATCCCAGGACCCTGGGATCATGACCTGAGCCCAAGACAGGCATTTAACTGACTGTCCCACCCAGGCATCCTATTTTTATTTTCTATATTCCATAGAAAATAGTAAAATGAATTATCCTTAGTACATAATAATAAATTTTTGTTATTTATCTAAGTACCATCTAAATTCTGGGGGATCAAACCATATATATAAGTAATCAGATCTAGACTGTTAGTAGGCACTGATTCTTAGCTGAATTTTACTTCATTTATTAAGTAGGCTCTGATGTTTGTACACATAGTCTCAAGCCAAAAACTGGTCTCATCTAGGATTTTTCCTTTCCCCTCTCTTCCACATGAGTCTATCAGCAAGTCTTGTTCTTTCTACTGTACTCTTTTCTCAACTATTTTCCCTTTGATACAAACCATCTTTATATCTTGTCTGAATGACTATAATAACTTATTAACTGGTCATCAAGCTTCCATGGTAAGACTCCTAGAATCCATATCACGGCCCCTTTCTATTTTAATATTCATTTCAAAATCAATATCCATTCAGTATTTTCTTTTCAAATACTATGTTCCAGTCTGTCTTCCCTTTGCTTCTTAACAAATTTGCCTGATTGCTACCCAAGAGCTTTTGCACCTGTTTTTATTCTCCCCTAGAATGCTCTGCCTCCATTCTGGACACACTGGGTCCTTTTTTTAAACACTCATGTCCCAACTTCAGTGGCACTTCTAAGAGGTCTGCCCTGGCCAGTGGCTCCAAAGTAGCACCCTTGGTAGCACCTTCCCCACCCTTGGTGTTTTTCATGACATGACCCTCTTTCATCGTTTCTAGAGTCTTTTTCACTCTCTAAAATTATACTATTGCATACTTGTTCAGTTTTTCTGTGTCTTCTCTTAAAAATAGGTTTCATGAAAGAAAGGGTGGTTTTTTGCGTATTGCTCTATTTCCTTGGCCTGGAAGGATGCCTAGCACACAGAAGACAATCGATCTGTATTTGCCTAATAGATAAAGCTATTTATTAAAAACAACAACAACAACAACTCTTCCTGAGTTTGGAGGACAAAGCTGAAAACTTCAGGAGATCTCGTTGAATGCACAGATTTTCTCCTCTTTCTGAATCATAACTAAACAGTTTAACGACAGGGGAAAAGGATGCCAGAGTTTGACCCGCAACGTCTAGCAGCTTGGTGTTGACTCTGGAGTCAAAGGAAAAGCAGCTGAAGAACAAAAGGAAAGAGGAAGCCGCTGTAACAATAGAAGAAAAACTGCCCTTCGCTGTGCCTGTCAGAACAGGAGCCAAGAGAGGCATTAAATGAGCTGGAGACCAGAGAAAAATGGCCAAAACACAGTAAACCCAGATAAGACCGAAGTAAAAGGCTCTGGCACTGAAAACCAAGACCTGGGAATGATTTTCTGAAGGAAAATAGAGTTATTTCCCCCGTTTCATTGGAACTGTTTGTTCCTTGGAGGCATTTCGATTAGGCCACGTCGAGCTAACCACTGATTCAAAACAGCATTTGTCAAGGGCTGGGAAATGGTTGTGTTATTCTTTCTTTTTGATATTCCTGGAATGTGAACATGTAGTATTTTTCATATAGGAAAAAAGTAACCCCATTAAAGGCCCAAAAAGAGGGGCACAGAATCAACAGACCAGAGCTCTGTAACTTGGACCGTGACTCGTTTCTGATTCAAACCTTTTGAGTTCCCAACTTAGCACTGACTTTAGTTATTATATACATCTCAAAAGGTTAACGTAGTATCTCCTTATTGTCCAGAGTGAGGCGATCCCAAGATACCAATGACCTTTTAAGCTCAGAGGTGTTGATGATTTAACTAAACACCAACATAAAAAGCTTGCATCATATAAGAAAATTGTGTAATGGAAGAGGAAACTGAGCGAGAAACAAAGCAGATCATTGTGGTTCTAGTTAATAAAGCAAAATGAAAGTATCTTCCATGAGGTGTCCAGACAATAGACGTAACCGTGAGAGCAAGCGTTTGAGTCCTGTTGCCCTTCCTTCGTGAGGGATGTGTCTCTCTACATCTAGTCTGTACCCATTCAGACCCTCATCAGCTCACATCAAACACACTCCCACCTTTCTGGGACTCCAATCTCACCCATCATCTGAGTCCCTGATAATGGCAACTGCCCTTGTTCCTAACAAGATCACAGTGATCATTCGCTCACCAGCTCCCTTTGGGTCCTGACTTCCCCGATGACCCACTTGCTCTAGAATTAGAGGCTTTCTTCTAGCAGTCTTTGTATTTTGGTCAACCAAGTGTCCTACACCATAGATTGCCCAGCACAAAGCCCTGGTCATGGTATCAATCACCTGCATTACATACACAATTTTTAAAAAACTACTAAGAAAGGAAATTTTGTTGACTGGATGGTGTTCAAAAATTAATATAATGACATGAACACCTAAGATGTAGATGTGTTTCTCAAATAGTTGTTAAGAACATACTCTGAGTAAGCTCTAAGGATGAAATTAAGAAGACAGACCTGGAGAACACACAGATTCTGCTCTGCTGATGGAATAAGAGGGATGTGGAAACAGACAAATTCTGTACAGAATGAAAAACGCAGTAACAGTAGAGATACAATTGTTAGAGAAGCACTGGTGAAGACGTTCTTCTGTATTTTCAGAGAAGCAGGAAAGGTTTCACAGACGGCTAACAACTGTTCTTACAGACTGAAAACATTCCACACTGTAAAGAGAGGTCTTTCCAAGCCATTCTGAACCGAGAAAAAATAAAGGAATGCCAAATGTCCAGCATGGTGAGGTGTAAACTGAATTTGGAGCAGGAAGCATAACTGGTTATTGGGTCAAAATGTATAGACTGTTTTAACTAAAAGCTATACTTACAAATTGTTTCTTAAATTTTCTTTTAGGGAAAGATTTAAGGTAAATTTGAAGTTGAGTATATAAAATATTTTTTTCAGGTATGCAAATGTATATACACCAAACATGGAAAAGTTCATATTTAAGAACAAAGAATCCTAAGAACAGTACTTTAATTATGATTTTCCTCCTTTAATGGAAAAGAAAAGTTTATGTAGAATGCAGACAGTTTCAAATTTGCAATCTACATGCACTTGTGTCTCCAGGCACCGCTGTCTCACTTTGCTTTTACTCTTGAGAAATCCAAAGGTATTCTGATTCCCAGTTCTTCATATGTCCCTTCTTTCCCCACTCTGGAAGATTTCAGAGCTTTCGTTTCTTCATTAATGATCTGAAATTTCCCAGTAATACACCTCAAGGTGGGAGTATTGTCATCATTTCTTGAACTACTCCATTATGATTTTCTTCTTCTTTTCTTTGTCTCTTTTTCTGAGTCACCCAGTATTTTGATATAGAAAGATTCTGAATTTGACAGATGAAACATTTATATATATATATATATATATATATGTAACATAATATATAGTTCTAAAAACATATAATTTATAAAATGTAAAGTTTATAATATATATGTATTTTTACCAGAATCACTTTAGTGATGTGCTTTTTAAACTTTAGGATTTAAGTACATATTTTGTCAGATGAAAAAGTTTTCAGATAATTTTATGAGTATGTTATATATCACAAAAAATTTTATTTCAACTCAGTTACAAACTATGAAGCATGCTTTGGTAAAACATCCATGATCTCAGTTTCTGAATAATAAATACTAGCTGTCTATGGTGTGTGGCTGGTGATGGTAAAACACAGTGAGAATCCATCACAATGATCAGTCCGAGATGGCCATTAGGACTTTAAGTCAAGCGTCCTCTAAGAAGCACCTCTGGGAAGAAAGAAGGGGTTTGAGCCATCAGCTTCACTGACATTGAAAGTAGACTAGGTTAGCATATATGACTGTTGGCTGTTTCTTACCTAAGGAGACTCAGGCTTCTTAACCTAAAATGTGGTGAACATTTTAGGAGGTACTTAAACTTTCTAGAAATTGTACACAGAATTTTGTGCGTATATACATTCTACAGGGATGCAAATACCTGGCTTTCCTCCTATTTTGAAAACAGAGTGTTTCTAAGAGTTCTTACCCACTGAAATATACTGCAATGTTCCCTTCACCTACTCACTCATGCGGTCTTTTCTCTATGTTGCTCCCCTCTCCTCACTCCCTGTTCCTTTAGCTTCAGTGAGGGAGACAGGTTTTCTCCAGCACATTCCCAGTAAAAAAATGTTTCCCTTAATTTTCCATTATCCGTCCTAAGGGAGGGCACAGCCATGAGGCCTGAGGACCATACAGGATGTAGGTTATATTCTAAAAAGTCCCTGTTACCTGGACATATAGAACCTATGGTTCTAACTCACAGAAAATTATTTAAAGATGGCAACAACCTATGGACTGTCCAATAAAATTTTTTTCTTTCTTGTTTCTAAAAGAAACACTCTATATGTTTAAATGAATAACACATAAGGACAAGGCGTCAGTCAAGTGAACACAAGATTAATATGGTCACATACATAAGAAAATGAGGCATAAACCGGAGTGATTTAAGAGATTTGGTAGAAACTGTAATTTGGATTTCAGAAAGCTACCACACTTAAGCAGACTCACTGCCAAGTATTGTAATGCATGGCTGTTTCCGGAAATGAGCTATTTTCTTCCAAATCTTAGATTTGAAGATCTTGGGGTTTTTTTTTACATTCATTTATCAATTTATACCTGTATTTAACATCATAAATTAAACCTCAAAGAATCAGTGATCAATGCATCAAACACAGGCGACAGTGGGAAGAGGCTTTTAAAGGCTTGCTTCTTGTGGCAATGTCAAATATCTAAGCAGTTCTCATTCTTTATCACTGCAGTAAAGAATATTAAACCACATATCAACGGAACTGCCACATGCTTTCACCTTGTTTAGACTTTTAACTTGGGATAAATGGAGAAATGGTTCATTTCTGATAGGAGGAGGTCTCAGTGCTATTTTGGTCCTTGCTCAGGGGGAAGGTCTCTGGGTCACACACTTTTCCATCTGAAGCCCATGGGCTGGGTGGCTTTCATGTTCCTTCCGATCCCATGCCTGTTTCTTCCACTCTATTGTATTCTCATTAGTGTTAGTGTTAGTATTAGTGTATTAGTATTAGTATTAGTATTACTACTACCAGAGCTGTCACTACCACATTATATCCAGCTACCATTTCTTAAATGTCTATGAGCTACTATGTCGTATAGCAACTGGCTTCTGAAAATAATTAAAATACTGTATCCTCACACTAGTCTTGGAGATTTTTGATTTTTTCATTTCCCAGGTGATGAAAGATAAAGTGGTTGACTACGGACTCACAGACAGAATGAGATAAAATTGCAATTTGGACTCATTCTGGTTTCAGAGACTCAACTTTTCTATCCTGTTAGGCACCGGTCTCCTTTCAGAACGGGTCCTGTACAATCAATTGGTGAAACAAATCAAATAAAGCATCCCTTCTGTTCCCTCGCCTGCAAACGGGTACAAATAAATTTGGGAATTGAATTACGAGATCGAACCTTTAACCAAAGGTCAAAACCTATCACGGCCGGCTGGCAAAGGTGAGCAAACAAGAAGTCTTGGGTCGAGCCAAGTGCTCACAGAGGGAAAGAAACAGCCAACGCATCATGTAAGAACTATGCAGTTTCACCTTCCAGATAAGGCCAATCATCTTATTTCAGGGCAAAACAAATTGTCAGGTTTCTGAAGAAGATTTCACGAAGGCAAAGGATGAGACTTCCGTGTTTTCTCTCCTTGGAGGAAAAAATGAAGTATTGGACAAGATCCTGTCGATGATGTCTCAGCCCAGCATGTGTTTATCTCAGCAGAGTCTTCTGCAGAGTTGCTCCACTGTGGGAAATTACCCATCATTTATCATCACCTACTTCCTGCTTGCCGGGGCCTCACCACCCAGCTGACAGCCTCCCCATCTGTTCTTGGATCCCAGTCAGGGACACTAAATACCTCAGAACAATAAAGCGACGCTCTTTCTGTTTATCTTCTGCCATTGCCACATACCGACCTCATAAACACACTGTCTGGGATTTCATTAGTTCAATCCCTCCTTTCACAAAATCTTTTCTGTTGGGGACAAATATCAATTCTCTGAAATCTCAAGCAAAGTACGTATTTGATTACTTCTGACCATATGTTTGGCACTGGAACATTTGCCTACGATGGGATGTAAAGGTAATACTCCAAAACATCTAACAGGGAAGCTTAAGCTCTGGAAGATTGCCCGTCACCTCAGCAGGTGACAAAATGTAGTCAAGCAATAACATTCATCTTACACTTGCTGAGTCCAGAAGGCTGTGTGTGAAGGGAAGGAGGAAGGGACGGGGCCCCTGGTGGTAGCGTGGTGCTCTGGGAAGCCACCATAGGCAAGAGCAGCTCCGAATTTGCAACTGAAGAGAATCATAACCTCACTTTCCCCATTTATAAAGTGAGGTGGTTAACCATCCCACCAACTTCACAGAGGGGTCATTAGGAGAGAAAAGCACTAAAAGCTGTAGCCCAGCCATCCTTCACTAATTAGCATCCCAGCAGTCTGTGTGGCTTAAAGACATATGCACCGAGGGATGCCTTCGTGGCTCAGTCGGTTCAGCATCTGACTCTGGGTTTCGGCTCAGGTCATGATCTAGGGGTCCTGAGATCCAGCCCCAAATCAGACTCTGCACTCAGTGGGGAGTTGGCTTGAGATTCTCTCTCTCTCTCCTTGTCCCTCTCCTTCTTCGCCCTGCTTGTGCTTTCTCTCAAATAAAATAAATAAATCTTTAAAAAAAAATACGCACCAAAAGTTCGAATGTCACAGGGACATACGACTTCTGACTTATGTCCAGGGGGCTCCAGGGCTGAGTGAAATGGCCTCAACATGCTGCTGGGCCCCCCATGTATTGGGGTCCATTTCCAATTATTTTGCTGGTTACTTAAATAAATAATTGTATTTAGCTATTTACGGGACTAGGTTATTTAACTGGCATTTTAAGGAATATAGTTTCAGACAGTGATCACTCAGAGATGATGCTGTTACTCAAAGCTCTCAAAAAGTGGATTTTTGCTATGAGTGAGTTTACAAAATACGTTAGAGCAAGGACCACAGACACACATAAAGAATATTATCCAAGGGACCACTACCAGGTCATCCGACACTGCCACTTCTATACTCTCTTATTGTCAGCATTCTACCTTGGTTGCCTTTGGGTAAGATTTAAGGACAGAGAAGAGGAATGGATGAGATATAATGAGGAAGAACTAAGGCATGACAGCAGAAGGGCAAACCGAAAGCTCCTTACATTTGATGTGACCCTTCTGTCACCCTCAGATACTTCTGTGAAGCTGTAAAGGACTGGTGTTAGGTGGGGTGTGAATAATGAAGGCTTCTGAGAGTTCAAATGCCTTCCCCATGGCTCAGAGGTTCAAGAGAATGGGAGTGGTACGAGACCCAGAAATTCCACAAGACTGACTAACTGTTCTACCTGAATTACAGGGATTGAGGTGCTTCTCTCAACCAAGCATGATTCTTTGGAAGCACAAGACTTAAAAACTATGTTTTACCAAAGTCAGTAGTCAGTCTTTTAGAAAGGTCAGCTACCAACTTAACAAAATATACATACTTCTGAACTCTACTTTTTCAGGAGCATCCTTCCCTATTGCAATTATTTTAAATCCCAGGTTTTAAATCCCAGGTTCTCTGTAAAGAAAGTAAGGTTGCAAATCTAAATGTTGCTTTTGAGATGGTCCATGCTGCTGAAATCTCAATTCAGTGTACAGTTTCTGGGCAGAGGGGGTGAAAAGAAAAGAGAGTAGGAGTTGACAAAAAGCAGGCACATTTAGAGGGGGATCTGAGAGCCTGATGCACGTGCACCTGACAGGAGGGGAAAAGCCATCCAACAGGATGGGAAGCGAATGAAACACACCTTCTGTAGGGAATGAATGAGTATGTATCTGGCTCCTATTCAACCTTCAAGAAATAACTTTCATCGTTGTTGCTTTTTGCATGATTGCCATCTCTGTTTCTGCTTTTACCTGGACTGAGGTAAAATCACATAGATGTGAGTCACACAGGCACAAGTGCAGCCCTGGTGGACAGTAAGTCACACAGGGATTCAGATGGTCTCCTACATCTTCAGAGGAGAGCACAATGCAGTTTGGTGAGGAAATGAATGGATGGGGGCAGGGCGCCTGGATGGTGCCGTCCCTTAAGCCTCCAGCTCTTGGTTTCAGCTCAGATTGTGATCTCAGTGTTGTGAGATCGAGTCCCACATCAGGCTCCACACTCAGGGCACAGTCTGCTTCTCTCTCCCTCTCTGTCTGCCCCTCCCTGCCTCTAAAACAAATAATTTTCTTAAACGAAAATGAATGAATCATTAAATGACTTGTAAAGATTTTTCTGTTGGGTTTAACAAGACTTTATTCTCAGCGATTTATTTAATTAATCTACCCTCTCCCACCTGCTGAGGGCTATTTCCACAGTGCCCACATCAAGGGAGCATGTCATCAACATCCTCCTTCCTTCATCATGGTGATACCATCCAAGAGCTTGTCAACAGTAAGCCACTATTGACCTACACACCTTCCAGCTGAGATTTAAGGTACAAAGAGCCTTAATAGAAATGAGGTTCTCAATGAAGGTAATGATTTATATCACATTAGACAATTTTAGTCTCTGGCTGGATCCAAGATCCACAACGCATGTGGGTATGTTGTAAAGGCCTAGAATGGATGAGTTGAAAAACATGGCCGTAATAGTCTAAGGCATCTAAGGTGTCTGGAGACTGGGAGGAAAGTTCTAGGTAACTGGACTGGTGAAGCACAGCTGAAAAAAAAAATGGGGGTGAGAAAGGAACCTGAGATACAATGGTTTGAGTACAATTGGAGGAGAGAAAGGAGTCATCAAAGAACCACTCTGCCCATTACGCTGTTCTGGTATTGATAAATCTTGTTATTTGTGAATGGAAAAGGAATAACATAACTGAATTTCCCTTGGACAATTTCTGTTGTGTACTCTGAGGATTTTCAATTTCTACATCTGCATAATTTTGGCTGCTGCAGAAAAAGTAATGTCTTTTTAATCTTTGTTCTTTTTTTCTGAATGGGGTATGCTTGGCACCATGTCGATGGTATTCTGCATGTATATATAACTGAATCCATCATATTTTCCAGGAGTAATGAAGAAAGAGAAGGAGAGCCAAACCTTTAAATGCATCAAGAGCAAGTGAACTTCCATAAATGGCAATATCACAACTTGATGTCATTTTAACAGATTAAACATTTAAAAATGCTGAAATGATCAACTTAATCAAAGGCTAGGGCACATTTCTGCCCAAAATAATTTAATTACAATCCATTTTAATTGAAAATTTGCTTAAAATATTCAGGACAGAAAATAGCAAACAGGTTACTGCCAAGCTATTTTGGACCACAGATTTTTGGTCATGACTTCTCTCTCTCTCTCTGTGGTAGTATATATGATGAATTCTTAAGAAGTCAAGGATCAAATGTTAATCGGTGAATTATCCAAATTGTTGTTTATCTTATGTCTTAACTTTTTCTGCCTTTTAACATTTTCATGAATATTGGCTCCCTAGGAGTGGTTGGAAACCAGGGTGAAGACAAATTTACATGTACTATGTTCACCAACATTAAATTTTGGTTACTTTTCCAGGTTATGAGAGAGGCCAAAGCAAATTCCAGCTGTCTAAATTCTGGTAGCTTTTTACTAAACAGGAGCTATAACACTTCCTACTATAATAAATTCATTTAAGAATGTAATTCCTGAAATATTTTGCAATAATACAAGTGCACTGAATCATGGCATATTTAATTACGTTTTTGGAAATTTCAGTATTTTATTTTCTGAATTTTGCTGCCATATACAAAAACCATCAATGGCTTGAGGGTAGATGATCTCTCCAAGATTTATTTTTCCTGTTATAGTGGAGAATTACTGGTATTTGTCCCTAAACATTAAATTAAGGTTATTAGAGTACATCTGCTATTGCTTAGTTTTCCCAACATTTAACAAAATACCTCTAAATTCTGTGTAATTAAGCTGCAATTGTGAAATGAAACATTAAAGTAAAATATTTCCAAAACACAACAATCCATGTATAATTAGATACTGATTAAGGAGGTAGATTATCTAGTAAACTACTTTCTTCATTGATTGCCTGATTTTGGGAAATTCCCCTGAGACCGTGATTATCTGCTGTGATTGGGCATGTGGTGTTTGCTTAAACTTATGACATCCGCCAGGATGACCAAAGAGATAACATATATAGAGAAGCTGGATTATTGACATCTCGGCCAAAAGAAGCAAGTGGTAGGCTCTTAGGCACTTCTATTTCTATTAGTCAACAGGCTAATAGTCTTTATCTTATACGTGAATAGAATTCAATTTTCTTTCTACTCCTGTGTTCTGCTGGCAAAAAAAAAAAAAAAAAAGACATTAGAGATACATCAAGATTATAATTGTAAGAGTCACAAATACTGTTTTGACAAATATTCTTATCATGAAGATTACCACCATCAAAGAGTTAGAAAATGTTTAATCTTTGTCACGTAAAGATAAATAAAAGGATTTAATATATTTAACAAATAGTAACAATTGCATGGAAATTACAACATTCAACATTTGCTGTGTAAAGTGCGAATTGTATCTGCATGATTTTTTCTAACAGGAAACAGAAATGAATTCATTAACCTCTTGATTTCCAAAATATCTTAGAGTTGCTTTGGGAAAAAACAGTGCAATGTATGATATTGA
The DNA here is from genome assembly GCA_004024625.1 of Mellivora capensis. NCBI lineage: Eukaryota > Metazoa > Chordata > Mammalia > Carnivora > Mustelidae > Mellivora > Mellivora capensis. The sequence goes on along the minus strand of PISX010001157.1, from coordinate 163,556 downwards.
GCTTTATTATTATACTGTATGGCCTTTTATCATCTTAAATATCATGTGCTGAATACATCCACTCATTGGTTCAAGGAAAGTGAAGTTGCTTGAATTATAGATTATTAATTATACAATCTTCATAACTATTATTCATAAGTATAAAATCTTTCTGGAGTATAACAGCATAGGGTAAAATGGAACCATTTTGCATATTTGGTAATATCAAGAAATATTCTGAACACAGAAAAATTGTTATTTGAAATAGATGGAGTCCCTCTCAGAGGTTAGGAAAAGGTTTCAACCATTCTTTGTTTTTTTTTAAGATTTTATTTATTTTTTTGACAGAGAGAGAGAGAGAGAGAGATCGATCACAAGTAGGCAGAGAGGCAGGCAGAGAAGGGGAAACAGGCTGAGCAGAGAGCCTGACGGGGGGGCTTGATCCCATGACCCTGGGGTCATGACCTGAGCCAAAGGCAGAGCTTAACCCACTGAGCCACTCAGGCACTCCAGTTTCAACCATCCTCAACCCCTTTCTTTATCTACTTATCTGTGACTTGTGAATTTCTCTTAGCTGTCTTTTGGTAGCAGGACATGGAGATCATTTTAATTGTTTTACAGGTAGGAAACCAGGCTGTGTGTGTCTCATCACAGCAAGACAAGGACCCAGGTCCTTTCTTCATGTGCACTGTTGGTAACTGCCCTGCTCATCAGCTACCCACTTCCCACTGCCTCCGTCTGCAGTACGGCTTCATCTTACAGACACCTGGAAACCCTTGTACATTACCTGGAGTTGACGGATAAACTCTGAAGTCATAGGGTTTGTGTGACTCTTTCCTAAGCCTACAATTATAAAACTTTGTAACAGAGTTTATACGGACTGCTACAGAACTTGTTGAAAGAAAGAATGTCTGAATGTGAAATGGAGAGGCAGAGGAAAGGGACCAGCCAGTAGACCAAATACTTAATGGGATGAATAAGTATGACAAACACAACAGAATTCACATCAGGAAAATTCCATATTTCAAAGGTTCCCAAGTATTTTTTATATAACCAAAGTATCTTTACACAGACATCCCAATAAAGTTATGTTCAGCACTGAAAACAGAAAGGACTGTCAAGCGAGAGTAATGTGGGTAAAGATGGAATTTCCAGATAATTCCTCCTTCCCAGGGCTCTAGTAAATGCAGTGATGAAAGAGTAAGGATTCTGACTTGAGTGACCAAGTTTAACAACAAAATAGGCTAAGGGCAGTCAGCATTGTTTCAGAATTCTTCAAAGACTGATGGAAATATTTGAGTATGTTGAGAAACTACCTCTTACATGAATGGCAGCGTGCAAATGTAAAATGTGATTAGAGCATTTTTACTTACTTCATCACACATGTCAGTTAAATGGCAGATGCAACACAAGAAGTAATTCATATTAATTTTATTTTAATTTTTATTACAAGGGTGACTTTACTTCTAAATGACTGAAGTGTAACTAGATTTAGGATTGATGGATTTTATATCTCTTCCCACTGGGGCAAGAAGAAAGCCACTTTCTTTTCTTCAACCATTTGTGGTTTTAGAATTGTAGATAAACACTTCTTTCGGAGAGAAAGTTAAAAAAAAAAAAAGCTTCTGAAAGATTGATTCAGTGTTGTTTTTTCAACTATGTGAATTAAGCAAATTCAAACATTTGATAAAGAAGTTTCTAAAAATTAAACTTAGTCTGCACATTTTCCCCCAACAATGAACTGATATGAAAGAACTCTTATTTCCGATGTGTTAAAGATGGATGAGATTCTACAGCCTGTGGGACACCAAGTAGAAAACTGACAACATTTTCCCTATAATTTCAAATATTTATGTAACCGAAGACAAAGATTTCACTTTCTAGATCTTTTTTTCATCATTCTTGCAAATCTGCTATACTGTGACGCCATTTCTTTTTGGCCAAAAAAAAAAAAAAAATTGTATTTGTGTGTGTGAATATCTAAACTACAACAAAAAAATGTTTATTTTTTAGGAAAGCCCAAATGAAAGCATTTTAACTATTTCTAAGTTTTCTATACTAATAAATTGCTAGAATTTCACTTAAATAAGGAATTTAAATTACTTTTGATCTACTTCAAAATATTATATTTTATATCATGCCTATGAATGAAAAGATGCAAGAATGGCAAAACTACTTAATCTATAGATATATCAAAAATCCTATAATAAGTTTGTAATTGTCATTGTGAAGTTTATATTTTTTCTAGCAAAAAGAGTCCATTAGAAATAGTTTAATATATTATCCCAGTTACTTTTAATATGCTGTGCCACACTTTCATAAAAAATATGACTTGTGCTTTGACATTCTTTATATCACTACTGTTTAAAAATCATAACTTACTTAATTCTAAGAAGAAAGGGAGAAATGGGATAAAATTACCATGACATGTAAAACCCATAAGGTCTACAAGCAGAGTGAGAACTAGGGGCTAACTGTATTCCACGGCAGAAATGATAGGATGCCCTGCTTTGGTTTCACCAGGTCCGTTGATGTATTTGGAGTTAACATTCCATTTAAAAAACATATATGCATTTTTAGGTTGGCATCGTCAGGGTCTGAAAATCAGTAGGTATACAGGTCTAAACAGATATTTCACACATTCCTAAAGAATCTTCTTTGCATGACTTTTTTTTAAAAGATTTTATTTACTTAGTTGACAGAGAGAGAGATGGATCACAAGTAGCTAGAGAGAGAGGAAGGCAGAGAGAGAGGAGGAAGCAGGCTCCCTGCTGAACAGAGAGCCCGATGTGGGGCTCAATCCCAGGACCCCGAGATCATGACCTGAGCCGAAGGCAGAGGCTTAACCCACTGAGCCACCCAGGTGCCCCTTTGCATGACTTTTAACAGTATTTGTAGTTACTAGTGAATTCTAAAAAATATACATAAGAAATGAAACCCTCTAGGACGTAAGCCATCTGTCCTTACATGACATTCATACATATTTTAATGTCCTTTTGTCCAAATCAAAATTTTCAGTATTGTTCGCATTTGGGTAATAGTCTAAAGAAATATAAGCAAGTATATGTCTTTTATAGATATGTAAAAAATAGTCTTTAATTAACATTACCGAGGTCTTCAGCAAATGTGATCTTTTAATATATATATAATTCTAAATGTTAATGTTAAGAATTAATAGAATACAATTAATAGAATGCAAGAACTTAATAGAATACATATTTGGCTATTTTTTCATTAATTATCTAAACAATAGGCTCCAAATAAAGAAGTACCTCTAACACTTTAGGATCATTAATTTAATCTAGAAATTTAAAGTCTAAGAGCACTTAAAGTTATATCTAAAACATCTTATTTCATGTTTCATGGTGTCTATTATTTTAATGTTAATTTTTATCCTCAAATATGTTATAATGCTTAAGACATAGTATGGATTGAAAACTGCTTATTGAAGTAGATTTTACATAGAATCAGGTCTTCACCCTATAGTCACTACAACTTCCCAAAAATATAAAATGGCTTTTAATAAATTAAACTAGTACATGATAATCCTAAATGAAAAGTTACAGACACATAACAATTTTAGGACTGTGATACACCTAAGAACACTTTGTCCCTTACACTACTCAACCAATGCCAACACTGAGATCTAATGAGGCTAAGTGATGGGTGTGGGGAACATACATCATTTGCTTGAGATCACAGCTGACACGATAACAAAAAAAAAAAAAATAGTAAAAAGACTATTTAATGTCATCACTATTGATCAAGGAAGAAATCAATATTTGACCAAAGACTGATTTGGATCGTCCCTGGTGTGTTTCCACCAAGGAAAAGGCAGAGATGAAGAGAAGTGGGAAATTGCATTTGTTTAGAGACTATCAAGGCTCGGGTACTATACCAGGTCTTTAAAACGTATTTAGTCTTTACAACAATGTATATGAAGAGTGTGTGGCCAGCAATAGAAGCTCAAGAATACAGTGGTATAGGCCCTCAGATAGGAAGACAAATTTACATCTAAATAAAACTTTCTTATTCTACAAAAGGACTGCTGTGGTCTGAATGTGTGGGTACCCCCCAAATCCATATGTTGAAACCCTAGCCCACAAATGTGATGGTATTCAGAGATAGGAGTTTTGGGAGTTAAGTCATGAGAAGGGTGCTTCAATGAATGAGATTAGTGCCCTCGGCCAGATAAGACACAAAAAGTCTGTGATCTTGAAGACGCCCCTTGCCCAACCATGCTGGCACCTTGATCTTAGACTCCCAGTCCAAGTAGAAGAATCAGCTATGGAGGCAAAAAAAAAAAAAGCAGAATATAATGAGTTGAAGTATTGGTTGTCAAGAAAGTGAAGTAGGTAGCAAGTTTCAAGAAGGTCAACAATGTAGAATGTTCTATGGAGATATGAATGTAGAAGTTCTGGGAACTTGTGTATGGGATGTAGAATGTAGATATGGAATGTAGAAGTTCAATGGAATGTAGAAGTTCTGGTAGATAACTTAAAATCCAGAACTGTGAGAAATATATTTGTCTAGAAACCACCCAGTCTGTGGTATATTGTTCTAGCAGCCTAAACAAACCAAGACACTAGCTTTCTCTCAACCTTCTAGATGGTGATCCATTCATCCATCTTCACAACCAAATTTCTCAAAACTCTCCACCTAACAGAGTCCTTTTCTTTCCTCTCTCATTCATTGATATTGGACTGAAAGTAGGCTCTTGGGCCCAAACCTACTGAAACAGAAACGTTGAATGGATCCTCCAGTTCTGATTTTATGTTATCTCCCTTCTATATTCCATATTGTCAACCTTCTTGAAACTCGCTACCTACTTCTCTTTCTTGACAACCAATACTTCAACTCATTATATTCTGATTTCTTTCCTTCTGTAGTTGACTTTTACTCTATGACCTCACAAATATAAGTCTCCTTTTTTATATTCTCCTCTGGTAGAAGCATGCCAGAGGCAAGACCAGTCTGGCCTTTATTGACAACTGATCTTCCTCTCTGGAGTTACAGTGCTGGCTCTTCCTCTAAATGTTTTTTTGTAGGTTTTTTTTCTGTAGGGTTCCATTCTTCCACTATTCTGCTTTCTCTATACTTTCTTCTGTGGTCCCATGTACTCCCTTTATTTCAATTCTCACCTGCACAGTGATACCCCCACATTACCACCTTCAGCCCTCTGAGGTTCTGAGGTTCTGATGTCCTATCTGTCTGTGAAGTGCACACCTCATGCACAATATGTTGGTCAGAGACTTGGCAACTATTCTTTTTTAGCTTTTCCTTGAGATCATTACGTTGTCAACTATCCTAGAAATATGAGTCCAATTTGACCCCTTTTCAAGCCTCCACTAATAGCCAACTAATTGACTATTTCTCAATGTTTCCATAAGCCAACCCTCCCTTACCATTGCAACTCCTAAGTCTGGTTTGTGCTGCCTTCCACACAGCAGTCACCATGACAAAGTGAGAGTGCCAAGTCTTCCTCCATCAGTTCTCCTCTGAACACCCTACCTCCTACGTTATTGCTTGGGAATTGGACACTTAGTAAATATTTTATGGACTAATTTACAAATAATGAATAAATGAATTAATTGCATTAATTTGGGCAGTGAAATATATAGTTAATCACTTTGTGACAGACTACCAATCTCTGTCCTTTTCCTTCTCCTCTTCTCTTTTTTTCTTTCTCTATGTAGAAATTGATCAGTTGGCATGTTACTTAAATATCCTATATGTACTGCCCTTAAGGTGATCCTAAAAATAATTTTACCCACTAGAGTTTAATTTATAAGAGCCAGAAATGATGAGAACCACAACAGCCAAAATAATTTCATATATTCATTTAAGTTTATGTTTAAAGAAAAATTTTCTCTGTAAGAGCATAATAGTTCTTGAGTTACCCAAAATTCAACTAGGACAATTAACTTTAAAGTTGGAAAATAAAAGCAATTACTGTTTTTCCTTAAACTATATATATATATATACATTTATATATATATATTAAAATGATGCTTCCCAATGACAACTCTGTTAAAAGTTAGAAGATCTTGGCACAAAGCTAGCATGCACTGAACCTTCCATATATTCTCAGGCCAGGAGTTTATTTTCTCTTAAAGTGGTATGATTTCCAGTGTTAGATGTTCCAGAAGTTTATGAGCCTGTTATCATTTTTCACAAACACACATGCATGTACACACATGTGCACACACACGCACACACATACAAAGACAGATATACCCAGGCATCCATAGGCACACACATATACACATGCACATAAATACATGCACATACACATAAACACACACATATAAGCACCCATGCTCCTGCACACACATGTGCACACACGTGTGTGTCCAAACACACAGATATACATGCATACACACACATTCACACACTCTATTAAAGAACATTTCAGAACATGAGCTCCCAAGTGCACACCCTTGCGCACTTTAAGTGTTCTAGCGTCAAAGTAAAGGGAAATAGAAATCCTTTAGCCTCTTTAAATTAAAACTGCAACATCATTGTTTTACAATAGTCCCATTGCTGTCCACAAGAGCCAAACTATGGAACAAGCCTAGATGTCCATCAACAGATGAATGGATAAAGAAGATGTCATATGTATATGCAATTGAATACTATGCAGCCATCAAAAATGAAATCTTGCCATTTGCAAAGACGTGGATGAAACTAGAGAGTATCACGCTGAGCAAAATAAGTCAATCAGAGAAAGACAATTATCATATCATCTCTCTGATATGAGGAATTTGAGAGGCAGGGCGAGGGGTTGTGGTGGGCAGGGAGGGAAAAAATGAAACAAGATGGGATTGGGAGGGAGACAAACCATAAGAGACTCTTGATCTCAGGAAACAAATTGAGGGTTGCTGGGGGTTGGGGCAGAGGGTAGGGTGGTTGGGTTATGGACACTGGGGAAAGTATGTGCTATTATGAGTGCTGGGAATTGTGTAAGACTGACAGTTCACAGACCTGTGCCCTTGAAACAAATAATATATTATATGTTAATGAATAAAAAGAAAAAGATAATAAAATTGTCACATTGCTCATAATCAGGGGGAAATTTTCCTTGTAAATTGGAATACATCAAATCTAGGACACAATGAGAACATAATACGGCCCTAAGAAAGATTATTCTTGTACAGAAATTTCTAAACAATGAGAACAAATTCACGGCATCTCCTTTTGTCCAGAAACTTTAGTAGATCAAAATTATTGGAAGGGGGTTTCTCATGTTTTCTATGGATCACACTAAAAACAGCCATGGGTGTAGCTCACAGAGGGAAGTTTTTCTATTATTGTCTGGAGATATATGCTTTTGGTACTGAGTTAAGTGCAGCACTATGGCTGATCATACTTCTATATAAGAAAGAACAGATGTGTTTCCAAAGCATGTTTTCTAATTGTTGTATTTTTCAGATAATTACTTCTTTTTTTTAAGATTTTATTTATTTATTTGACAGGCAGAGATTACAAGTAGGCAAGAGAGGCAGGCAGGGAGAGAGAGGGGGAAGCAGGCTCTTCGCGGAGCAGAGAGCCCGATGTGGGGCTCGATCCCAGGACACTGGGATCATGACCTGAGCCGAAAGCAGAGGCTTTAACCCACTGAGCCACCCAGGAGCCCCAGATAATCACTTCCTAAAAGGATAAATGCAAAGCTCTGAGTAACATGTCTCGTCGGGTTGGCCATCACGTGCATCACCTGTGACCACAAGTGGTGTGTGAGAGAGAATGCAGAATTCCAAACGACTGGAAAATTAAGGCTCAAAGAACTAGACACATTTTAACATAAGGAGTAGGGAAGTCCCACCCTGCAGAGGCTTGTAGGATTGGTCTGCCGCTATTTGCTACAAGTCTTCCCTGGAGGGGGCAGTCCACCTTCTGGCTATTTCTGGGGCTTCCGTTAAGATAGTTAGCCACTAGTTACTGAGATGATAAACAAAATGAATAACATTAGAGACTTTCGGGCCGAGACTGCTAAAACTCAGTCCATGGGTGAGAGCCCGTGTGCATGTGTGTGTGTGTGTGCATGTGTGTAGGGGGTAATGGGCACTGCCCAAACTCAGTGCACTGGTGAGAGCCCGTGTGTGTGTGTGTGTGCGTGCGTGCATGTGTGTAGGGGGTAATGGGCACTGCCCAAACTCAGTGCACTGGTGAGAGCCCGTGTGCAAGTGTGTGTGTGTGTGTGTGTGCGTGCATGTGTGTAGGGGGTAATGGGCACTGCCCAAACTCAGTCCACTGGTGAGAGCCCGTGTGTGTGTTTGTGGGTGTGTGCGCATGTGTGGTTGTGTGTGTGTGTGTAGGGGGTTATGGGCATGTGGGTAGAAGGGATCAGGCTCTGAGGGCAACAGGAGGAGGCATCTTCATGGAGGAGCTGTCATCTAAGGGAGGGAGCATCTCTGCAAACACATGGTTGTGGATGTCCCATGAAATTAAGGTCGCCTGAATCCCACCGGGAAGATAACCGTGCTGTCTGTCAGATGCCCTAAAGAAGTTTAAGTGCCTCCTCAGAAGAAAAAGCAATTTTCTCTCCTCTTTCTTGGCTTTTTTCTTTTCCAAATTGGCAATGTACTCAATGTTATACTTATCTTAGGAAAGACATCATGCCTGTTCTTTGAAAAAAACTGAACTTCTTGAAATTATGTCACATCACGTAAAGTAAGAATGATGACTTGCTCTTCTAGGCATGTGACTCTATCTGTCCTGCTTTCCTTTCCCTTGCTTGAGATATTTTGATCTATGTTAGCATTGAGATAGACCTTACACAATACTTTGCACATTCTGAGAAGGCTACTCTTCATGTTTGCCCTCCGAGAATATGAGAAGTGCTCTTGCAAATAAAGTGTTCTTCAAGTCAACCTCTGAAAACGACTACTTATTATTGAAGACACTAGCAGAAAGCAGCACGTTATTGTCTCAATGCCTCATGATTTGTGTAATGTACCCTACACACACACACACACACACACACACACATTCACACACACACAGGGCACTCCTGCCTGTGCAGTACAAGGTAAATTAAGGTAAAAGTGGTTTAAGTTATGTTTGAGGAGCAAGATTGAGATACTGTCTACAGTAGATTCTCCTCATCTCCCACATCATTCACTCTAAAGCTTTCTTTCATGTAATAAAGTCAGTGAAGATGCATTAATTTTAGTGTGTACATTAAAGTCTAGTTGAGAATATCAATCTCATACTCGTGAAAATTCTTTCTCTCTGGGGCTTTTGTTCTTGTAAATAATAGAGGTGAGATAAAAGGTATTGAACTGTGCAAATGGCTGGCTTCTAGGGAGAAAATACAAAAGCTACAAAGAAAAATAATCAATGTTGGGCAGATCAATAGTATGGTAACTGAGAGGAGAAACTTATTCTGAGACCGAGTCTATGAAAAGCCTGCCTGATTTTTTTCTAATGCAAAAAGTTTCTGCTGCTAATTATAAAAATAAAACACAATTACTTAAAAAATCAATCAGTACATTAATAAATAAAAGACAACATAATACATATCCTAACCCCTATTCCTATCACTTAGATGGTTTAGCTACTATTAACATTTTGCTATCCATCCACATAATGCTTTATGGACACACACACACACACACACACCCCTAATTTCTCATAGATGTATGATTTTCACTTTATCTAATTTTTATATTATGGCACCAAGAACTCCTGGTTCTCAGCCTTCATCATTATAACAATTTCATATTCTTTTTTCACTGAATTCTCCTATCTTCTCATCTCTAAGTATTTAAATAACCCAAGGCTCAGTCCTTAATGTCTATACCCAGCTTTTAGATGATCACAGCCAATCTCAGAGGTTCAAATCAATTTATAGACCGAAGGTCCCAGATATACACCTGCAGTCCTGAACTTTCTCCTTGAACACCAGCTTCATTTATTCAGTTGCCAAGACAACATCACCGAACGGATGCCTGATGTGCATAACAAATCTAATGTTTCCAAAACCAAATGCTTTATCCTTCCCCTCCCCAGAACGCTCCCTCCTCAGGCTTGTGCGAATGAGCAGAACGGAAGGTCCACTGCTCTGCTCTCTCCCTCCGGGATCTGCAATCTATGACTCCCCTGACATCCACGCTTCGGTGTTCGCTGGCCCTTCTGTATAAGACCTTCTTCTGACACAAAATGACTGGGTCTACTCCCTGACTTAATTCAGGATCAGGAGCTAAAAAATGCTAATTATTAAAGAGAAATCCAACGAAGAAATATTATTTGGTTTCTTTATTTAAGTAAGTTGAATGGGACAAGTTAGAGTAATTAGACCTGAATACCTATAGGCAGTTGGTAAGTCCTCGGCTAATTAAATGGATCTAAGTGTTTAGATAGATAGATACAATTTTGTGCAAATAAGCAAATTTTAAAAATTTAAACATTTTCCCATTATAGAGCCTAACTCCAATATCATGTCATTATTACTCAAGCAAAACTATCATATCTTATAAAATATAATCCTCCAAACTGCAGACCAGTGTCTCAATAGCTTATCACCTGGTGGTTACTTACAGCAATCAAATTCTCATCTCTAGTTAAGAAGCTGTAGGAAACTCACCTCTGTAGGAAATATTATAGGTAAGAGAATAATCATGACACTTGAAGTTAAAGTTTGAAGACTACGTGTTATAATGATAAGACAAGCATCCAACAACCTATTTAATTAAATTTTTCTAGCTAATGTGATAGTCTTTGATATAATCCTCATATATACACAACCAGGAGCAAGCAAAGCCAGAACAATGTTAACTTGTCAATGTCTCTGTCATGTGATCAATATCTTAGAGGTAGAATGACTTTTTTAAAAGGTTTATTTATTTTATTTTTAGAGAGAGAGTGAGATGTATATGCTCAAGCAGGGGGAGGAGCAGAGGGAGAGGGGGAGGGAAAGTGAGAATTCTCAAGCAGACTCCCTGCTGAGTCCAGAGCCTGATGCAGGGCTTGATCCCAGGACTCTGAGATTGTGACCCAAGCCAAAATCAAGAGTCAGTCAGTTAACCAAGAAAGCCATCCAGCGCCCAGAGGTAGAATGACTTTTAAGATTTTCATCCCATAGGAAAATCTGCCAAACGTACAGAAAGTTCACAGAAATAGATGTCCCTAAATTACAGTATAGATTTAATCCTTTCTAAAATAATGGCCATGCATTTTCATAATAAATATATTATTTTAATATACATTTTCATACAATACTCAAATAACACTTGTTAACAGCCCACTTGCCCCGTAGACTGAGATGCTACCTAGCTGCCGATTTATTGTAGAACAGTTGTTTTCAGCCAGTGGCACCTATTGTACACCTTCCTGAAGTTACACATTCAACATCTTTTCCAACACTGGAAAGAGTTATTTTAGAGTCTCTTGGGCTCTCTTCCTTGCTCAACTCCAATCCAGTTAGCATTCCTATTTTTTACTAAGAGGCTTTGTTTGAGTGTCATTTACTAAATTATTAGATTACCTCTTGATTACAATCTCACAAGGTTGTATGAATACCCTCAGAAATGATAATGTCTTTATCATATTTTAAAAAAGACTAACGCAGTACCTCATTCACAACTAGTTTACAGCATTTTCTTTTTCTTAGGCATGATCTGAAGCTTCCAAGAGTAAAACAAGACAACACTACAGCAAAAACTAATGATGTACTGTATGGTGACTAATATAACATAATAAAGAAAGAAAGAAACGAAAAAACAAGACAAAACACATGAATGCTACATTCCCATACACAGACACACAACAAAGGATCATCTTTGCTAAGAAAGTAGGCCCAAAGTTGTTTCTTCATATAGACAAACCCTTAGCTATGAATCAGTTATGCTGGGACTTCAAACTAGTGACCATTTCACCCAATTAGAGTGAAAATATTGAACTTTCCTTCACTCTGTCTCCCTCCTTTCTTTGATAGGACAAGTAACCCATTGTTTCCGTAAGCATTTTTTTCTTTTTATAGATCAACAATATGATTTGGACAATTGCATGAAAGTGAGGTTCACATGGTGTGATTATATAGAAAGCCTTCTGAACTGCATGGGATATGCCAGGTTGTGATTCCCAGCTCTGTCACTCAGAAGCTCTATGTTTTTGAGCAAGTCACTCAAATTCCTACGGCCTTGTGGGCATATGTATTAAATAACAATGTTGAACAAAAAGATCTATAGATCATTCAATTCTACTAATCTATAAATCCACAAGATTTTAATCTGCTGCATGCGCAGCTGTAAGAGGGAAGGCTTTGTATGTATTAAAATTGGAAAAGGGCTGAGAAAGGATTAAGTTTTTGGAGAGATGGTATAGCCTGTTATGACGGAAGGTGAACCAGACTACACTCCCATCAGAGATCTATCTAGATGTGCCTCTGTCACTACTAGCTTGGGGTCTGTGGCCCCATTACTCAGGCTCCCTGAAGTGAAGTATTATTTTCTCATCTCTTGAAAGAGTAATGATAAACCTGTTTTCTTATCTCAAATACTTTTTAGGTAGATCAGATGAGAAACCATACTGAGCTATAATGCAGACATTATATAATCTGTGATATATAGAGATATATATATAATCATTACATATAATGATATATACTATAGTTATACATCATTATGATAGGGCTTATTAATACTCTGTTACTTTCCTTCAGTATTATACAACAGATTTCCAATTGTATTCTAATTTATGTTTAAACATTTGAGAAATATTTCACGGCTTAACTTAATCTTCAGTTTGATTCTATAAAAAACTGGATTCATTAAATTTTTCCTTGGTATCTAGCCTTACAATTCATATGCTCATATCTGCAAGTTCTCATATTGATCCAGGCGTCTCATCAATACCACTCATAGGTTGGTAGGATCAAAAAGGGTAAATATGCAAAAACACATATATCTACACTTACATACATATATTTATATTTCTATAATTTCTATAAAATTCTATATAAAATTTCTATATTTTATTTATATAAGATATATAAATATATAAAAATATATAAGTATATATATTTATATAAGATATAATATATAAATATATTTATAATATTGATATGATATATATATTTATAATATTGATATAATATATAAATATATTTATATATTTGTATTTTTTTGTAGATTTAACAATATATGCTTATTTCATAACTTGTCTAGTAATTACATAACAAATCTTTTCATTCTACAGAAGTGACTTAGAACAGAGGTTTATTTATTTATTTTTTCAAGATGTTATTCATTTGAGAGAGAGAGAGAGAATGAGCAGTGGGAGGGACAGAGGGACAGAGAGAGAAAGAAAGAGAGAGAAGCACACTCCCCACTGAACAAGGAGCCTGATATGGGGCTTGATCCCAGGACCCTGAGATCATGACCTGAGCTGAAGACAGATGGTTAACCAACTGAGCCATCCAGTTGCTCCAAAAAGAGTTTTATTTAGAGGAATAAAGGTGCGGATCATGTGAGCAGTTGTCCTAATACAGTTTCTCTGGTCACAGCACTATCTGTGAGGAGAAAATTCTGGTAAATGCAAAATTCTTCCTTATTGAGATTAAAAAAAAAATACACCTTAATTGTTCCATAAAGCAATGTTAAGATTAATCCAAATGATCATTTTTCTTTTTTCTTGAACATGTCTGTAACTTAATAATTAGTTGTGAAATTTAAATGCTATTGAAATTGTATTTTCAAAGCTTTTCTAATGAAAATGCACTTTCTATTCACATTTTCCAGGTGACTTATGGACTCAGGACTTCTCATTTCCTGTTTGTCAAAAACCTGTAGAGGCGCAAGCTCATATCTCAAAAAGAAAGATTGCCGTGTTCTACCCAAAACTGCTCAAATGTAGGAACTTTCTCTCAGGTAAATCGGAAACATTGGCCAAATATGAAGGCTTCTTTTTATAATGTGAGGCAGCAATGAATGACTACTGCTGGTTTTAAAAGATGAAAGTCATCGACCATGTAAATATCACAGTCTGAAATCAGTGATAAGGGGTCATTTTTTACACATGCCAATGTGTATAAAAAATGAAAGTCTAATAACAGATTAGTAATAGCAAGTGAACAAAGAGCCAATTTAAGATCTGACCAGAAGAACTAAATTGAAAAGGAAAGCAATGATTAAATGACTACCATGGGGCTGTCCAGTGAACCCTGTACCTGTGTATGGCTCCTCCATTTTCCATGTTTCAATCTGTTACTCCAAATGCCAACAGGATTTCAGGGAAAACAGTTATCTACTTGGAAAATGCCACGCTTTTTGTACCTTTTTGACACTCTGATGACTTACATTTTTTTCACCGAGAACCAGGAGACTGTTCCCCAATGCTGCCCAGAAGCAGGAGCATGGTCCCACAGGGCAGGGGGCTGTGTTTTAACTTACAGATTTTATTTTTAATTGAGGAATAAGTCATTTTCAATCTCAAGTCTTCCAGAAGTAATTTGTCCTCTAATCATACTTGAGGACAAAAAAATGAACCATGTAGCTAAACGTGGAAGTCATTGCAAAAGCGTCCAAGCAGAAGGTAAAATACAAATGTCACTCCTCCTCCAAACATTTTCTAAACCAGTGACCTTTGGATCAGAAACAATCATACTCCTGATAATTGCCTTCTTGCCCCTCATCATTGTCGTCACCACCATCATCATCCCCAAAATGCAAGCCTGCTAAAATTGTTTATTTTTCCTATTTAGGGGAATTGAAAAGCTGCTTTCAAAATTGCTAGTCCTTTGTCTAAACAATTATTTGCTTTTTTTTTCATCTACGTTTAGATTTCAGTAGTTTTCCCCTGTTTCTAAGAAACTGAGAAACAATTTTTTCTTATTTGTATAATTAGACATTTCAGAAGAGTCAGAATCAAAATGAAAATACTCAAAGCAATGTAATTTCAACCTGAATTAGTAGATTTTTTCATTTCTTGGGAAATGTATCTGAAAAAAACCATTTATTTCATAAAAGTCTAGAATGCTTGCTAGTTTACATGTTTGATATCTTTTGGAAGACTTTGGTGAAAACACAAATAGAAAAGTTGTTCTAAGCCTAGGGGGTAAAACATGGGCTGAGAAAAGAGGCAGAATATGGCAGTCTGCCTCATTAATATTCCATAGTATTTCAATTTAAAAAATTCAAGTCCTTGGGGCCTCTGAGTGGCTCAGTTGGTAGAGCATCTGACTCTTGATTTTGGCTCATGTCTTGATCTCAGGGTGATCAGAGGGAACCTTACTGCAGGGCTCTGTGCTCAGGGCAGAGCCCGCTTGATAGTCTCTTCTTCTTCCTCTGCCCCTTCCTCCTCTCACACACATGCTCTGTCCTGTCTCTTTCTAAAGTAAATAAATAAATAAATACACGCATACCTACATAAATACATAAATAAATCTTCATTAAAAAATTGAAGTCCTCAGGATGAAATTTATCTAAGAAAATTTTCTGTGCTACTTTCAAGTTACCTGGCGACAATGAACCATGGTAGGATGGTCTCGAAGTTCTGCTTTGTGCTTATCACATGGCTGAATTCTGTCATAAAGTAGACATGGGTGTTTTCCTCTGCAATCACCCCGTTAGCCATAAATAATAATGCCATACATAGTAACAACAACGTTCACTGAGTGCTTACTATGTGCCAAAGCTCATGCTAAGTATTTTATATATACATTCTTATTTTTTAAAAATATCCTCTAATATAGATACAGTGTAGCTTCTTTTTTACAGATGAGAGAAAACCATGATTTGCCCAAGGTTACAGGACAACTGGGTTGTGGGGCACGACTACACGTGAGCTCCAGAGATGGGCTCTAAACTGCTTTGTCCTGAACTTCAAAAAGACGATTTATAGAAAGTGTTGGTCAAAGCATGACTTCTGTTTGTGGCAAAGACATCATTTCACATAATCACATCTAATAACATTCTGTGTTTTTCTTTAAATCAAAATTCTAAGAACTTGATGTGCTTCTCTTCCGTGAAATAGTTTAAGCTATTACTGTTCATGGCATCGAATATGTAACAGAGCTTCCTGCTCTCTTTCCAGCTTAACGGGCGTCATAGCCAACTGTTCCTAAAAGAAGTAAAGACATATTTCGACCTCCCTGTTAACGGATTCAGGATTTGGCTGTGCGGAATTGTAATCGACTCAACGATAAATTCACTATTAGTAATATTAATTTTATAGTATCATATATCATCATAATTTATTTCTTAATATTTCCCCCATTTGCTTTTCCTATGGGCATTACTTATAAGTTTCATTAAAAAATAAGACTTGTTAAAGAAAATAAAGTGCTATTCCTAGGAAAGGAAGAATCCTAACTTAAGCCTTCTTGGAAATTTCCATCCATGTGCTTATGACACTGCAATGTTCTACAGGCAGAAAATATGGCATATTTTCCCATACGGTCTGTTTCTAGAGAGCTAGACGAGGGTGTCTCCCATTAAGCAGAGAGAGCAGAATGGAGTCATTGCTGCGGGGAAAGATCTCCTCAACATAGTGAAACACATTAGTTGAAAAAAAATTTGTTGAAACATTTTCTAGCAGACAACCTGTTCCCATGCTGGGAAGCTAATGCCTTACCTCTTATGCACCAGTTAATTCCTTCCAAAAACACATGTAGACCCAGCCAGGCTACATCATTCAAATCATAATCCGTCATGCGACACAAACCTAGAGATGTTTGAGTTTTAGTATTCAATAGTTAAATCTTCAACAAATTTTCTGACATACCCTAAAGAGCATAATTCTTCACTCCTATCTACACTGCAGGCAAAACGCACAATTTGAGACAAATGTGCTCTCTACTGCTTAAACTCACATGTACACCAAAAGCCCCCAAATGAGCACTTTTAACCCCTTGCTACAACTCTGACTGCTTACAATGACCAAATTAAGCACTGGATGTGGACTGGCCACTCCCTGAGGAAACATTCTCTTCTCTTCCTATTGGTTTTCTATTTCTTAACGTCTTATGAGGAAAAACATTTGAAGTATATTTAGTGATAAATAGAAATAAAATCCAACTCAAAACTTAATTTCTTAACACAAATCTTGTTTCCAAGCTGAATGTTTAGTCGGTGGGTGGGCTGGTTCCATACTTTCTCAGCTATGATGTTTCTCTGAGGCACTCGTGATTTGGATTTCTTTAAAATAAGCTTTCTCGGTCCTGAAAAGTTTAACAATTTATTAGACTTACTTTGTTTTCATTTCAAAGCAATCTAATTTTGCTCAATTAAAAAGGGCGCTATTTGAATTTTGCCCCAGTCCTTTTGTAACTGGAGGTAATTCCCTCTGTGATACTATGAAGGTTAATTATTACTCTTATTATCCTACAATTCCTGGGGAGTTTCTAGAAAATATTCTCTGAAGGGCTATAATGTATAAGTCCTCACCCCAATGTGGCTGGAGATTTTCAAGGCGTATCAGCAAAAAAAGAGAGAACCAAGAGGAAAGTATCTAGTAGTATCTAGATATCTAGAGGAAAGTATCTAGATACTGTAAAGTATACTGTATACTGTATACTGTAAAGTATCTAGACGTGAACAGCGACAAGAGCGCTGCATCCCGAAACAGAGAGTCAACTGCACAGGTCTCCAACGTGTGTAAACTTGAATGAAGCTGCAGTATAAATATAAGAAAAGTTATAAACAAATAACCTAAGTATTCCATTCTAAAGCCTGGAACATAAGCTTATGGAAAACCCACAGAAAGAAGAAAGAAATGAAGAATGAAAAAGAAGGTAGAATTAAATACTTAGCAGAAGTAGAAGAGATTTTCAACAAATCAGAGGTTAGTTCTTTGAAACTGGACATAAAAGGGAAAAAAATTCAGGCCAGCATAATTTGTATTTTTTAAAGAACTAAATCTAAAAGAAAAAATAAATAAACAGAGGTAGTTCATTCATGCCATTGGCTCACTTAAGGACAGCCACTTAGCCCTGTGCCCCCTTCCTGTCTCTCCTGTGCCCCAGCCTGTCTCTACTACAGAGAGAAAATCAGGATATAGCTAAAACCTAGGTTCTGGAAATAGACCATAAGGGTCTGAGTCCCAGTCCTTTCCTACTACCCGTGCAACCCTAGACAAGTTATTTAACCACCTTTGACTCACTCCCCGCATCTTAAAAATGGTAATAATCATAGAATCTAACTCATAGGGATTTATGAGGACTTGGTGAACAAAATTCATAAAATACTTAGAACCACACCTGAACACAGAAAACATTGTTACCCAATAAATAAAATCCCCTGATTTTTCTTCACAGAAGGATGGGAATTTTTCCATGGACCACATTGTACACTGAAACATTGGATGCTGCTCTTTGAGAAACAGTGTCCTACCCTTAGTGTCCATTTCATTTGTGTTAAAACATGTCTTCAAATTCTGTGACATTTCTACTAAACCCAAGGTGGTGTAGCTTTTCTCCCTTTAAGTGTGGACCAACATCAGTGTCTTGAGGAACAGAGTGTGTTGGAAGTGAAACTGCATAGTTTCTGAGACTAGGCCACATAATTCGGCATAGCTCCCATGGGTTCTTTCTTAGGGTTCTTGCCCTTGGGACCTAGCCACCATATTGCGAGAACACACAATAGTGTTCTGCCCAGCAGCTCCAGCTAAGGGTCCTACCAACAGCCAGTATCAATCACCAGTTATTCCAATGAGACAATATCCAGATGATTCCAGGCCTCCTTCGAGCCATTTCAGCTGATGCCAAGTGGAGTCTACCCAATTTACAGATTTAAGATAAAATAATTATTGCTGTGAATTAAGCTCCAGGTCCTTAGTACAGAGCAATACATTAGCACAACAATTGTGTTGCTATAAGTGGGGTGTTGCCCTATCAGAAAACCTGACAGGTGTATGAGTAGCCTTGTGACTGGGTGGCAATAGGAGCTGTACTTGTTGATATACAAGTAATTCTAGAAATGCAAGCATGGATTATAGTGCGTATGACATATATCAAGTGCAATTAACCACATTTAAAGATTATAGTAGAAAAATCACACAATCATGTGCAGTGAGTCAGAAAAAAGGCATTCAATAAAATCCCCATTCCTTAAAAAATTCTTAACAATTGTTGCCAAAGAACATCACAGATTTAAAAGACAAGCAACACATTTAGAGAAAATATTTGCACTTAAACAACAAACAATTATCCCAAATATCTCTATATTTATCTCAAATGCGCATGTGTGTGTGTATGCTTCCTAACTTGGATAAATATATCTGTGTAATGTATGTGCGTGCATGTGTAAGTATTATTAAAAATAAATTTTTGAGGAAGAGAAAAATTAAAAGTTAGAGAATGACAGAAGTGAGAGAATGCCCAATTTATAGATTTAAGATAAAATAATTATTACTGCTTTACATTAAGCTCTGGGGGTCTTGGAAAATAACCTACAACAGCAGACAAAACATAAATAACAAAAAGAAGATGGATAGACAACGGTTGTGATGGAGGGAGGTGACAGAGAAATTCCCTTGTCAGTAACGAAGAAAAAAAATTAAAGCTACAATGAAATCCTCTTTCTGCTCTCAGAGTCACACAAATGTAAATGGCTGGAAACATCACATGCTGATGAAGCTATGTGGGAAAGTGGACAGTGTTAGTGGACAGCTGTGTTAGTGTTAGTGTAACAAAGTAGCTACAGCTACTTTGACCAGCAACTTGGCATTGTCTACTGTAACTGGGTGTGTGTGTCCTCATTTACAGCCTATCAGTTCTCCTTATAAGAGTACACACTAGAGAAACACTCATGTTGTACACTGAGGTGAAGATTTATGAAAGGATGTCCAATGCACCACTATGTAGAAAAAGAAAGAATTTAAAAGCAGCCTACCCATTCATTTATCTAAGTGGTTGAATGAGATGACACTTGAAAGGAATATTATCTCTATCAATGAAAAGATCTCATACACATAATTTTAAAGGCAAAACACAGTATGATGCATTCAGTATATTGTCACTTATAAACTTATAGGCATACATTATTTCTGAGTATAATATGTATGCAAATTTTTGAAAATTGTGCTGGCTGGTAATATGTCAAATCCATGACAGTGGCTGTCTCTGGGTTGTCACCAGTGACATAAGAGGATCTGAAGTTTATTTTCCTTATAAAAGTTAAGTTTTTTAAGATGCTTGGGGGGAAAGAAGATTCTTGGAAACAAATACTTTGTTAAGTGGAAATGGAAAGTAGGAAAGGGGTACATGAGCTTATGTGTAGGTGATGTCAACCTGTAGGTCCAGCCATCAGGGTCCCCTAATTCTGCAAACAGTATTTGAGGAAGGAAGAAGTCACCATGGAGAATGGCTTTTCATCGGTCCAGGAACAGGCACACAGCAAGCAAGCTGACACTAGGTAGCCTTGAGAATTACGTTGGCACTGTCTGTGAAGGAGTGAGTTATCAGGGAAAGCTCTCCCTTATGTCAGTAGCACAGGGCTGTCTGCCATGTGTAGACGTTGCAGGAAGATGGAGTGAGAGAAACAGAGCAGAGTGCAAGAAACAGTCAGCTCCCTCCTTGTGCCTGGAACATGGATCTTCAGAGCAGAAACTGCCCTTTTAGATTTAACTATTTTTATGTTGCACCTTGTGCAATTTTTTTTCTCCCTTGGTACTTGATAGTTTTTTTTTAAGTTCAGTCTGCCTCAGCTGTGCTAAGAGAAAACAAGAAACGGTGTTTTAGTCAGAGTTTTGGAAAGAGTAGAGTTTCTGTTTGGGATTGTAAATGGTGCCATCACCATGGAAAACCCTATGGACCTTCCTCAAAAAGATTTTAAAATAGAACTGCTGTAATATCCAGCAATCCTGCTGCCAGGGGTCTAGCCACAAGAACTGAAACCAAGATGTTGAAGACCTGTGGTCATTAGAGGATTATGTACAACAGTAAGATGTGGAAACGCCCTAAGTATTCCATGAATGGATACATTTTTAAAAACGTGATGCACAGATATAATGGAATATGACTCAGCCTTAAAAAAAAGAAAATCCTGTTATTTGTGAGAACATGGATGAACCCTGAAGACATTACACTCAGTGAAATAAGCCAATCACAAAAAGAAAATCTTGCCTGTTTCCCCTTATATGAGATATCTAAAGGAGTCAAACTCACAGAAACAGAAAATAGAATGGTGGGTGGCAGAGGCCAGGCCTGGGACAGGGGCAGGGGGTTAGGAAGTTACTGTTCAATGCATACAGACTTAGTTAGCAAGACAAAAAATTTATAGACAACCACGGTACAGCAAAGAGCATATGGTTAACGATACCATAATGTATGCTTAATAATTATTAAGAGGCTGTAATAGGGGGTGCCTGGGTGGCTCAGTGGGTTAAAGCCTCTGCCTTCAGCTCAGGTCATGATCTCAGGGTCCTGGGATCAAGCCCTGCATCAGTCTCTCTGCTCAGCAGGGAGCCTGCTTCCTCCTCTCTCTCTGCCTGCTTCTCTGTGATCTCCGTCTGTCAAATAAATAAATAAAATGTTTTTTTAAAAAAGAGGCTGTAATAGTTAATTTTATGTATCAATTGGACTGGGCCACAAGATGCCTAGAGATCTGTTCAGCTGTGATTCTGGGTGTGTCTGTGAGGGTGTATGGATGAGATTTGAAACATTTGAAACAGTAGAGCAAGTAAAACACTTCATCCTCCTTTAATGCTGGTGGGTTTCATCCAATCCACTGGAGATCTGGATAGAACAAAAAGCCTGATTAAGAAGGGACTCCTGCTTGAGTGAGCTGGGAAACTGATCTTTTGTGTCCTTTGGACTCTGAAACATCAGCTCTTCCTGGGTCTCTAGCCAGCTTTTGGACTGGACCTTATCCCATTGCCTCTCCTGGCTCCGAGGTCTTCAACTCAGACTGGAATTACACCATCCATGCTTCTCCTGGGTCTCCACCTTGCCAACTATGGATCTTGTGACATGTCATCCCCCATAGTTCTATGAGCCAATTTCTTATAATGAGTTTATTAGACCTATAAATACATGGATAAATGGATATTGATATATTGATACAGATATAGACCTACAGATATATCTAATCACCTATTGGTTCTGCTTCTCTAGAGAGCCCAACTAATACAATGAGTAAATTTATGTCTCGTTTGCCACAATAAATAAAAAGAAAGAAGTGCAGTCTCTCCTGAAGGAAGTTATCAGGATTTGATGAGTTCATATTGATAAACCACTTAAAAACATATCAGGAAAATACAAAGCTATTATTTAAATGTTCATGAAACAAGCAAATTTACTCTCTGTTCTCTGGAGAAAGATGGGAGTTTGTCCCCACCGACCACACACACTCTTTTCCTACACTATCAATGAAGTATAGGCTCCTTAATTTCAATCCCATGTATCTTTTTGGTTCTAATCACCAATACCTAAATAGGAAGCCATGATTTCAAAATCCAGTCTGCATAAGTTTGACCTCTTCTCTCCCTCCCTCAATTCAACCAACACTCTGTACATTTATTTTCTTCTGATCAAGGGATAAAAATCATATCTTTATGTATTCTCGCTTTAACAACCAATGCTCTGTCTACAGTAAGTTTTCAGTAAACCCTACCCTCCATTTCCTGGTGTTTGCAAGCAAGGTCCACTCTTTGCAGGTTTACCTAGTGATGCTTACTCTTACTGTGACCCCTAGTCTTGTCCTTCTCCCACAACTGTCCTCTTGTCCAAATCCCAGCATTATTTCATAACCCCACCTGCATCATAAAAATACCTGCTCCTTGCGGACTTCCCTCCCTCAATTTCTAAGGCACCGATGGTCTATAATTTGAAGTCGTCCACCATGAATCGGGAAATAGCTCAAAAGGGTGCTAGTTTATCAATCTCCACCAACTCCAGATCAATGGCACATAGTCAGGGGGTGCTAGAGCCCATGGACTAGTCATTTCCTTCTGAACCAGCCCCATCCACTCTGTGTGCACCCAATACAAAAAGGTTGAGTAGCCATCTAAACTTAGAATTGGTTAAGAGTAGCCATCTAAACTTAGAAATGGTTATCTTGAATGGCTTTTTCTTTTAATGCAGACGTGCATTCTGCTCAGCTAAATTATCAACCCTTCCAAGACTGAACACTATCACTTACACTGTCTCCGTCTAGCAGAAAGCCAAACATGTGGTTGTTACTCAGAAGAATGTACTCCTCAAAGTAAGTCTCCCATGCCTGGTTTATAATCTCAGTCTTGCCATTTGAAAGCTCCACGGTGCCCTGGAATTTCATAATGCCCAGTCTGTGAGTGGGAGATGCCCACTCTGTAAAGTGGATGTGCTGATACACTACACGCAAGGCTGCAGTGAGGACCAGACGAGCAAGTGTATCGAAGTGCCTTGCCCATCACACAGCTGATGCTCAGTAAGTGACAGCTGTTTTCTTACGTGGTTTCTATGCTGCTGATGAAGGTAAAGGAGAAGATGTGAAATGCATGCTTGCATCAACATGATAGGAACTCCCTGGAAAACAAAAATTGATTTTTAAGATAAAAGCTTATAAGAATAGAAAAGGAGATTAAAATTCAAGAGCACAGACACACATATGCACAGGGTTAGAGTGAGAACCTGCTGTCTCAGTGATTGAGTTTGTCGATCTGCCTGATGGTCCTCCAGTCCTTGGTGAGATGCGTCCCCATCATGATGGTTCAGTCACACTTAGTAATAATCAAGGGCACTTGCCAGTTTCAGTTTGACACATGCTGAGCATTTTGTTGCCATCTATGTTGCAACCAAATTTTTAAGTGTCTCTTTCCAAGCCATCGATCTCCACTTTTCTCATGAAAAAAATTTCAAAACTGAAAACAAAATAAAAAGTTGGTTTTGCCACAGAATTCAGGGAAGCTTCCTGAAAGCCCACCTGTGACAAGGCTAACTCAGATAACAAGATGTCTATCTCCTGTCCTTTAGTCCATCGCAGATGTCAGCAGCTACCAATTTGTCATCCTCTGTAGGACCAATGCCAGGTGTGCTGACATGCACAGACATATAACACTCAGGGGTCACCAGGAAGGGTGAGAGAAGAAAAGGACAAGGCCGTGGTCATGCTGCCAGGGACTCGCCCCCTACAAAGAGGGAGCTCCACCAGCAGACCTAGGTCCAAGGTGGTTACTGGTGGTGAGCAGGATGGACAGCCACACGCCACCGAGCATAGAAACATTCAAGTAAGACATTGAGGTATGGCAAAGGAAAAGCTATTCTAGAACAAGGACCAGTTTTTCCATGGAGAGCACGAAATGGAATCATTCTGAAGAATTCTTTCTAATAGAAAGATGCCAGGGTTTAGACAAGATGGGATTTCTCCAGTATATGTAAACAAGGTGACAGGAAACAAGCTAAATTCATGGCAGATACATTCAGTTTGTCATGGGATTTAATCATCCAGATAAAAGAAATTAGGCATTTTACATTTTAAATTTTGCTTCCTTAAATTTGAACATATTTATGTCCCTCAAAATTCAGCCATGAAAGTTTTCTGAAAACCTGATTTCATTTGAGGAAGAAATCTGGGTACACCTCATGACATGGAGCCCTAATTCAGATAACTCGTTTAAAGATAACTTTAAACGTCCCATGAAAAGAGTTTGTTTTGTTTTGTTTTGTCTTAATTTACAATCCACTGATCACATCGAACTGTCATACCAGAGTATCTTCAGGTCCTATCGTTCTGTGAAAGGACTTTATAGGCTTCCATTTACACTGATGAGGAAGAACAGAATGCCCCATCACACGTTGCTTGAATAGCAACTTCTCAGAAGCTGAATGGATATTGTATGTGAGGTAAGACAAAACAATTCTCCAGAATTAACAATAGCCTTTCATCACAGGGGGATGGTCATTGGCCAGTCAAAAAACCTCCATGTTGGGAGCCAAGAGGTCTGGTCAAGGGCATTGCCCCACTAGGTTAGGTTTCAAACTAATGCAGGCCTAACCCCACAGATAAGCATGGTCTGTTAGTCTCTTGCCTTTTCCTCTGATCCCTGTATCTCTCTCAAATAAACAGCCCCTTGCTAATCTGCCGCAAACATCTCTCGGGCTTGTGGGCCAGAGCAACTCGAAGGAGGTAAATTATTCTGTACCTATGACAATGGTTAGATGTGTGCCACAATAGAGGGTTTCCTCCCTAAGTTGGTGGTTGTCCAAGGCTTTCACAAACCGAGCCATTGATATACACCCGGCCTCCTGCAAAGGTAATGCCTTCTCTTCTTACTTCTCTCCCATATACCTAGTTTCTTCAGATCATTTCTTTTTTTCCATTAACTTATACCTTGTTTTCCTACAGTGATTTACTATCTAATTCATCCCTATAGCTTCTTGTTTTCCATTAACCTATATCTTGCTTTCCTGCAGACCTCAGAATAAGTTACCAAAAAGCACGTATTTGAGCTACCTCCCATGGCTATTGGAGGAACATGATTACTCAAGAAACAAGACCCTGTCTCCCACCCCTGGCACCAGTCTGTACCCTTGATGGCTTAACTAAAATAACATGTGGTGAACAAAGAGAAATTATCTGATAAGTGCTTGTAACCCCCTACCCCAATTAAATTGCCTATATAAGAAGCTCGATAATCAAAATAAAATGGAGATGCCTGACTACCGACCAGAACTCGCTGTGTGGCTCTTCCATTCATCTCGCCAACACCACCCCTCCTTCAGGGATGCCTGGACCTGACGAGGCTGGACCCCGGCACCTCCAATAAAGATGAGCTGCAAAAAAAGGTATCTGGGGACATCTCTGGGCTAGAGAAGGGCAAAAAGTAAGGGAAGGGTTACAGATTGCCAAAATTAGTTGAAGCAGATGAAGCAGCTCGGGAATGACAAATGGGAAGAAGCAGCTACTGGAAAAGCAAGCTACGGAGAGTACTGATACAGTCTCCATCTTGACTTCGTTTTCTGGCTGGCATTCCTACAGCACTCTGTTCCCCAGAGTTCCCACACTGCTCCCGATTGTCTGTGATTGGCCACTCGAAGTAACTTACAGCCTCTAGAATTTTGGTGATCCCTTTTTCTTCTTGAAATTTCCCTCTCATTCTTAGAAGGGACTGATGCAGGTAACTGGACTGATAAATGCATTTTGTTCATTTATTTATTCATTCATTCAACACGTGTTTATTAGAGCATCCCACAATGAATAAGACAAGTGTGATCCTTGCTCTCCTCAAGCAAATAATAAAAAAAGAACACAAACACATTAAAAACTATGCATAGGTTGCAATACGTGCCCTGGAACATAGAAACACGGTGTAGAGATAGAAAATATGGGAGGGACTAATGTAATTTGGTCAGGAAAATCTTCTTCAGATAAAGTTTTCAGCAGAGGTTGGAAGAATCCAGCTATTCACAGTGTAGGAAAACTTTCAAAGAGAAAGCAAAGGAAGGTAGGGTTGGAGCACTGTGGGCCATGAGGTCATAGGGCCATAGGGTCATGTTTCATCATTTCATCAAAGAAAAAACCCTTGAGTTTTATTTATTTTTTTAAAGATTTACTTGTTTGAGAGAGAGAGAGAGAGAGAGAGAGCAGAAAGAACAAAGGGAGAGGGAGAATCTCCAGCAGATATCCCACTGAGTGTGAAGCCTGAGGTGGGGCTCGACCCCACCATCCTGAGATCATCACCTGAGTCAAAATCAAGAGTCAGACACTTAACTGACGAGCCACCCAGGCACCCCAACCCTTGAGTTTCAAATCAAAGTGTGACATATTCTAACTTATGCTTTTATTTTTTTTATTTTTAAAGGTTTTATTTTTACTTATTTGAGAGAAAGAGAGAGAGAGAGAGAGCAGGGGGGAGGGGCAAAGGGAGAGAGAGAGAGAGAGAGAATCTCCAGCAGACACCTCACAGAGCTGGACGTGGGCTCAATCCAATGACACTGAGGTCATGACCTTAGTTGAATCCAAGAGTCCAAGAGTTGGCCATGGACAACCGACTGAGCTACCCAGATGCCCCTCTAACTTTTAAAAGAGCCCTTGACCATTGTGTGAAAATGAGGTACAGTGAGGACAAGAGCTGAAAACTGGAGACCACTCTGAATGTTTCTGTAGCTGTGCAGGTAGGAACAGTGGTGCTGGCTTTGGAGACGAGGAGAGATGATACAAGATGTATTTCAGAGGACTGGCTGTGGACTTCACGTGCGTCAGTGGGGATTTTGGAAGGAAGGCAGCTCAATGACAGAAAATTCAGAGGGGATTGCCTCAGAACATAAAAGAAATCTTTTGTGCACTGTCCTTTTCTTTCTTAGATCACAGCCAAACATGCATTCTTCTCCTACAGTCAAATTTATAAAGATAAGAAAAAATATTAGTTATGATAAGTTATTCCAATTTTGGAGAAAATCTCAGAGTTTGACCTGGAAGGTACTCAGAGATCATGGAATCCTGCTACCTGGCTTACATGAAAAATGGCTTGCTGGGTGATGTGCCTCAAGGTCCACAACTAGTTAATGGCAGGACTGGGACAAGATAGCAGGTCTCCTTATCCATAGCATGTATCATTCAAACTTCTAAAGTAACCGTGTCATATGATAAGATTTAAGCAAAACAACAGCAGTCAAAACTCCCCCTCCCTCCACCCCTACCCAGAGGAGGCCAATATAGAAATTTCAGTGGCCTTAGTGCCTGGACATTCTGTTTTCTTGTCAACTTTCCCATATCATTAATAGATTAGGGGGCTGGAAAGAAACAGGTGTCCTTTTTGTGTGTTCATTATTAAGTAATCTGGCACACATCAATTGAACATTTTTTTCTTGGCATTTTCCAATTGGCTTTTATAGGGCCTTTAAAACTGAATAATTCCTAATTGTGATGTTTGAAACCTGCTCCAAAAAAACCTCCTCTAGGACAGAGACGAAAACAAAAAAACAAACTGCCAATCCTTAGCCAGGAATCTTATCATTGAAGTCCAAAGTATGCATTGGAACCACAATTTGATAGTGAGCCAAAGAAAGCATTTTTCAAAACAGTGTTGGTGATTTGGTCAAGTGGGAAATGCTGTTGGTGTTTAAAACTATCAGTACCTGAGCCACAAAGAGCCATCATACACTAATAGAGATAATCTATGTGGGGAATGACATGCTATTGTTTGAACGAGTCAGGATAATCTCTAATTGTATATGCCATCTGGAAATTCTAGGAACTGAAAAGTCTCCAGTCTTGCAATTCTATAACTGAATATTCACAAATCTCCTAACAGGTTTCTTTACCAGTTAGACTCTTTATATACCACATTTCTTGCCTTTATCAACCATAGGATGTCTTTCTCATCCATGGATTCCCTCGTGGATGGGCAGTGGTTTCTGATACTGCTGAACAAAATGACTTGGTCACAGCAGTAAGACCCCCTGGTGCACATGTATTGTTTTCCACCATACATCCTCTTTTCTCTTTTCCACTCTTTGGACATTTAGGGTATAATATGGTAATTAGTGTATGTATTTAGTACACAGTGACACACAACCAACTAATCATGCCAAATGTA
This sequence comes from Mellivora capensis, assembly GCA_004024625.1. Taxonomy (NCBI): domain Eukaryota; kingdom Metazoa; phylum Chordata; class Mammalia; order Carnivora; family Mustelidae; genus Mellivora; species Mellivora capensis. Next base: position 135,122 of record PISX010001157.1, on the reverse strand, counting down.
GACTCCTAAATATTACATGTATTTCCAACTCAACTATTTTTCCTTTGATATTCTATTCCCGTAGGACCACTTCCATGTAGTAGAGAATTCTAGAACTGTCTTTGCAGGGAATAAATGATAGAAATTTGTCCATCTCATGAAATTAAAGCTTCCCCTCATCTCAATTAATAATCATTCCTGTGTGTTTCTAAGTTTTCCAAAATGTCTTAGATTTCTTTGAAAAGAAATTTTTGTCCCCAGTGCTAGAAGCACTCCTTTCTCACACTCACTCCAGGTCACATTTTCTTTCCCTCTTCTCTCTCTGTTCTATGTTCCTTAGAAAGGGCTCATGCCATTCCCCTCTCGGTAGCTTTCATGACACCTAACTTACTAGAGACTCAAATGCAGGATACACTTGACTGACAGTCCCAGGGAGCATCAAGCTGCCCAGCAGATCATGTGATTAAGATCAGACCAACTCATGATCTTGAAAATTTTGCTGCTGGCCCATCCCATCACAGAAGGCATGTGGTTTTCTGATGGACCAAGTCAAAAATTACATCTGACTGCCTTAACTCTCCCTGCAATTTCACCATACTCTTCCTTTCCTAAATTACCATGTTAACACATCAGTCTGCTATGAGGTAGTTTGCATATTTCATGGTCCATATGACTAGATTCCTAATATATTTCTTGATAAATATTTTCTGATATTATTAAGGTTCCTTGAGGCTAAAGTAATTGTAGAAACATGAGAGCACATATCTTTGATTAATGACAATGTTAAATTTTCTAATCTCTATCAAGAAACTTTGAACTCTAAGAAACAGAACAGTGAAAGTCATGTTTGGTGAAATTTTAAGCTAAATTGGATGTAAAATATAGAGATGTAAAAATATAGAGAGGTGGTCTTTGAGTCATCGAAAGCCCTCCGTCTTAGCCAAAGGCAATTGTGATTTTCGTACCTGCTGTCCCCATTCCAATACTGTGCTACTTACTGCTAACAAGTTCTTACTTTTAGATGGTTGTATTATTGTATTGGATTTTTTTCCTCTATTCTGGTCAATAGGATGTTACCTTTTGCATCTAGGTATTCTCATTCCTCTGGGACAACACATGTTTAACTCAGGTATACCTCAAAGCCATGCCTTAGCTATCTGACCTATCACCCCTACTCAAATACTGAACACTCGAAACCCAAGACAAAAAATTGAGAGACACTCCACTCCACTGAGATTATAATGAAGGCCTAGACAAGGCTCTGACGTCCTGAGCAGAAATCATGTTGGATTAAATTTCTTGGGTTGTGACCAAGTGTCATCCTGGACAACTGAGTGATCGAGCCTTTATCTCCCTCTTTGTTCTAAGACTCCATTCTGACACATGTAACTAGTAATGAATTTTTCCTCTCCACAGGAGATGTTGCTGTGATTCATGGAATGATATTTGAAAAATGCCCAAGACAGAGTCTGCCCAAGGATGAATATTCCTCCAGTCCTCTGTTTCTGAAGACTTTCAACTGCTTACCTCAAAGGTAAGCTACTGGAAAGAGAAAAATGTAGTGTACAGAATCCTGGAGTTGCTTTCACCCCAGAGACTTACAAATCGACCTGCCTAGGTGGAATGTCAATGATTATTAGTCAGTGAACAAATCACTAGTCACCGGCAAAACTCATTCCATTTCAGATGTAGTTCCGGTGAAGTATTGATTTTTTTAAAATAATTAATTAATTAATTATTATTATGCATGTATGTATGTATTTTTCCTTTAAACACTAGAACCCATAGGGAATGATCTTCAGAAACTATTGCAGAAAAAACTTGTCATAGTAGTAGAATTGGGACTGACTGATAGTATCTTTATTGGTTTTCTCTCATAGTGAGGAAAATACATTGATATGAGACCATGTATATCTGGGAAACAGATTCACTGAACCTTGCAAACCTGGTGAGATCATTGAATAAACCTGATCTGACCAGCAAAATCTACAATATGCTAGTTGTATCAAAGACAAATAGTGTATGATATCACTTTAATATGGAATATAAAAAAGCTGACCTCATAGAAACAGAGTAGATGGGTGGTTACCAGGGTGGGGGAGGAAATGGGAAGATGTTGGTCAAAGGGTGCAAACTTCCAGTAATAAGATGAGCACATTATGGAGACCTAGGTACAGCATGATGATTATAGTTATTAATACTCTATTATATACTTGGACGTTTCTGGGAAAGGAGATCTTAAATATTCTCACTACAAAAAAGAAGTAGCAATTATGTGATGTGATGAAGGTGTTAGCTAGCACTACAGAAATAATCATTTTGCAATATTTAAGTATATCAAATCAACACATTGTATACCTTAAACTTTCACAATATGTCAATTATATCTCAATAAAGCTGGAAGAAAATTAAATATTTTTAAATTAAAAAAGAAAGTCTATAATAGGTTGCCACCGTTTCCAAAGACATGCTGTTAAGAATGCAGTGGGTCCTGTTTCAAGCTTGATCATAAGGGCTGGAGTCACCTGGGCCCATGGCTTCCTCACAAGAATGCATGGATAGCATTACTGTGAAACATACATTATTAACTCTGTACTATGTATGATTAGTTTTTCTTTCAAGTTCCTATTAATATAATTTAGAAAGTTTATGTCTTCCACTGTTTTAATATCTCCTATCATGATTTCTTATTTATGTAATTTCTATTCAAAAAAGCAAATCATAAAGCAATTTTTCTTTACCTGAATTCTTTTTTCAAGAAAGTATTATTTCTCATGCAAGATCACATTGTTTAGGTTGAAGGTCTACATCATTCAGGAAGGAAATATTTCTGAGCTTCAGAACAGGTTTAATAAATCAGAAAATAATTTAACTACCCTTGAGCCATATTTCTAAAGTTATTCTGGGAAATGTTTCCAAGGTTTAAGAATCTTAAAATCTAAAATATTCCAATGTCTTAAGAGAAATATAGGCAAATGTTCTATCTGCACCATACAACTTCTGGTTGTATGTGTAGGTTGTATACGTAACAAAATTTGTCACTCCAAAATGTGTCTCTTTTGGGATGTGGATTATTTCAGGCTGATTATTTTTAAGAAGCAGAAGGCTCAGGAAAAACCTCTGACCTACCCCCAAATGCCTAAAAGAACATGGATAGAGGACCTCCTCCAGGGAGGAAGCTTTCATGATAGATGACTACAGTATGATATGAGCCAAGTGCAATAGGTACGGAGGAGCCTAGCAAAGTCTGTTGTTTAAAATTGTCCAGTCTGTCCCATTGTTTCTGGACAGCCCAAACACCTGTTTGCCAAACACTTATTCTTTTTCGTCTTCCTGTGAGTTGCTTCCCTTCCTTTTGAAGTCTCAGACCACTACCCCCTTCTCTGTAGTTCGAGGTGGCATATAAGCCTCACATGCTTGACTGCCTGGGAGCCTCTGTACATAATTGAATTTGATTTTCCTTTGTTAATCTGCCTCATGTTGATTTAATTTTTAGAAGCGCCCAAGCAATCTTGAATGGTAGAGGGAAATTTTCCCCTCCCCAACATATGCACCATTTGAGTCAACTGCACAAAAGCTCTGCAGAAATGCAGAGATACAGCACATTTGCTGTGAAGTCAGGTGCGTGAGGTGGGGTTGATTCCTTGTGCTCCTCAATCCTTAACATATTTTGAGAATTCTAACTATAGAAAATGGTCATAAATATCTATTCATTAATTAAGCCAATGAAATGGCCACATATGGAAGACAATATTAATTAGGAAAGACTTTGGGGACTAGATAATATTTAATCAGGGGAGAGAAGAAAAGAAATTGGTTTGGCCCAAAGGATGATGAAATAATTTCCAGAAGTAGAGAAAATGACATGCAGAAACATTTTAAAGCAAGACAGTGGATAAGAATGTTACAGGAGATGTGCATAGTATGTCAACATGTACACTGGTTTATTGGACCATAAATGCCATTCAGTAGTACAACAAAATAACCAGAATATCAAATTCCACTTGCATAGTACTTTACCATTTGTAAAATGTTTTGAATATTACAGCATTAAGTCCCTTAAGGAAAGTAACTCAGAGATGGAGGAATAATCATCTTCACTTTGCAAATGAAGGAAAGAAGGCTCAGAAATGTTAGTCAATTATCTAAAGGTACTAAAAGAAAGTGGAAGAGGTTATATGCAAATTGCTTTTGATTTACTGTCTAATGTTCTTCTACTAAGTTTTCGTGCATTTATACAAATTTAAGTACATATTATATGTGGCCAGTGGGGAGGAAGGATAAGGAAAAACATAGTAGGCAATTACGGGAGCTCCTGAAATTCAAATTATATATTCTACATCTTGCCCTCCATAATATATTGGAATTTCCCGGTAAAATTTCTTCAGAAATCAGAGACGATTCCACCTGTAGTTCTGGAGAAAACCACAGGATGTCATCTTGTGTAATACTGTTTTCAAGCAAGTTATTTGTTTTGAGGTGGATAACATAATTTTTTAAATGGTATACAGCTTCTCTTTTTCTAAGTGAACTTTTTTATTTTGAATAGTAATTCATCCATATGGCTTAGAAATCAAAATGAGTTAATAAATTATAGATTAACAGTCTTGCTCTTATTCTGATTTCGGCTGCCCTCAATCTTCACACCTACCAGTCCATTCTAAACTCACAGTGTATATCCCCCAGACTGCTTGCGCCCATACATACATACATACATACACATGTGCCCATACAGACACATGCACACACAGACACATGTGCACACACTCACACTTCCCTCTTCATTACATTAATTGTAGAATAATAGACACCTACCCTATACCTTTTTAAGTTTTATAGATAATTTTCATCAATTTATAGAGGTAACTTAGTGAATTATATTGAGATAATTTATAGTCAATACAACATAATCAGTTTTCTTTTTTATTTTTATTTTCTTTTAACAGCTACAGAGTATTTCAATGTGTGGATGTTTATGGATGAGTGCTTGGGCTCGTTCTAATATTTGGTGTGAAACTTCTGAATGGTGACTCACAGAAGAGACATTGGTAAATTGTAAATTCGGGTTTACCTATGTCCATGGACTTTGACCTTCAGTCCTCCCTCCATTCCTCTTCTGATCCTCTGGCTCTTCGACTGCCTGCCATCACCAAGACCACCCTCATCAGCTTTCTCAGCAAAGGAGGGGAGACCAAGGTGGGATGAGAGTTAGATGTTCAAGCTTCAAATTTTCAAGGTAAATCCAAGGTTGCAGTTCAGGCCAAAGTTAAAAGTAACACATTCAAATGTGCCAAACCGTGGACAGTGACAAATCTCTACTTTTAACATATGGATTTCTTCTCCATAACCCAGCAGTTTTATATGTGCATGACTCTTTTTGCCTACCATGGAGTCATTTATTCTAAGGAAGAAGCAAAGATCATGGCACAGACCAGAAGATACGTAACTTTAAAAATAAATTTATATATATATATATATATATGGTTCAATGTTTTTGATAAAAAGAAGTAAATGGAGAGCATCTGAAGATTCAGAAAAGATGTTGACTTTTCTGTATTTAGCAGACAACAGAACATATATGAAACTTTTGCTCCAAATAATCAGCTACAGTGTAAGCAATTACACAACATCACAACATGTTTAAAAGTACCTTGGGGATATTGCAAAAAAAAACCAGAACACCATAATTTCCCATCTTTCATTTCTCCCTATGTTAGTGCTGCCCTTTATGTGACGCACTGCTTGGCTTACAAAATGTTTCTGGGAAGTGAAAGTTTATAAGTGACACGCTGAGGAAAAAAAAGAACCTGGTCTCTTTTGCTCCATTTAATCCCAATGCTCAGTTCCTCTTCATCATCCCCTAACACGGCCTTTCCATCTGTCTTCCAGGCCAAGGGAATGTGATAGTTTCTCAAGAAGGACAATGTTTCTGGAATAAATGTGCTTTCTAAGTCTGAGCTACACAACACCGGCAAAACCTGTTGAAAAGAGAAAATTCATTCCTACCTGACACTAAATAACTGTTTTGACTGATTATTTCCCCCGAACTGACAGGTCGTTTGGCAATGTTGACACCAGCTTAGTCAATTTGGTGCATGAATGATACATGAGGGGTTCTGTACTCAAAGCAGTGAAATCGCACAGTTGTTCACTCAACACTTGGAGTGTTGATTTGGTTCCATAGCATATCTTTAAAAAGCATTGACTACATAGAAGACGAACTGCTTTTTTTGACTTGTTGATCTTGTGCCCTACAGAAAATAATGGCATGGAGGTTTAATAGATTCTGTTAATAACAGAGCTGGTGACAGATGTGTCGGAATCTTCAAAAAATATCTGGAGTTCCCTCTTTTACAAATCTACTGCAATCACAGGGGCTGCGAAGGAGTTATATGAAAAGGCGCTCGCTGCCTTATTATTTATAACTAGGCAGTGGAAACAAGCAAGATCTACAGTAAAGAAAGTGGTTTCAGTAGACAAAGGCACCTTCTGGTTCCCGTCCCTCTCTGCCGCCCACCGCAAGCATGAATCCCACAAGCAGAGTCCATCTCGGGTAGCATCGCACACTAGACCTGGAGTAAAAACTACAGGAGGTGATTTCTGTTCCCAGTTCAAATATTTCTCATCTAACTGCTTAGCCAGTGCTCTGTGTACCAGTGACCCCAGGCAAGATTTAATTACCTGGGAAAATATTATTATTTCCCCTGAGATATGGGAATTTGAGAGTGACTTTCAAACAACTTATGAAAGGAAATGAGTACCTTGTGAGATTAAGTGAGGCACCAGCTTGATTTCTGAAACAAACGTATCAGACCCTGTATTATTAAAATGAACAGACTTCATGAGGTTTTCTCCTCCTTATGTTTATTATCAGAAAAGCCCATAATGGAGTCCATGTTTTAACAGAAAGTCATATTCCTTTCAGCATTCTTTACCAGGGGTGGAGGAGGGAGCTGGGAGGCTTGTCTTTCACATGCACCAATGAAACCTTAATGCAGGAGTCCTTTTGCTCCTACATTTTCTCTACAGGAAAGCTGCCTGAATGTCAGCAACCAGGACACATTCTTCCCTATAAGCCCAGGAGTGCAATTTCCTATAAAACTTATATTTTAAAACCTACATGTAATGCCACTCAGAAAGCAATTTGGAACAAAGAATCAAATGAAATACACCATTGTGCAGAACGAACTGTAACTATGTTTTCATCCCCCTTCTATTATTATTGATTCTCAGCTTAGTTCTGAAAACATCCCGCTTTCCACAGAGAAAGTACACATTTGCTGCATTTAGTGTGAATACCTTCCCTAGGTTCGCTTCATTTGCCTTAAACAGGAGGCTAGTTACCACCTTCGAGTTGTCCTAAAACCCAGCTCATTTGGACAATAGGAAATGCAATTTGAAAAGCTTTTTTTTCTGCCTTAAATCTAGAAAAGTTAAAAAAAATATATATATATATAAGCACTTTCATAACTCAGTGTGTGTGTATATATATATATATATATATATAATATATATACCGAGCACTTTCATAGCTCAGTAATGTCTATATGGACTCCACGAATGTTATGAAGAAGAGATTTTATCTATCTATAATTTCATCTCCACAACATTTATGGATTCCATACAACATCTGAAAATGAACGAGTTAGGGGCACCTGGGTGGCTCAGTGGATTAAGCCTCTGCCTTCAGCTCAGGTCATGATCTCAGGGTCCTGGGATCGAGCCCCACGTCGGGCTCTCTGCTCAGCAGGGAGCCTGCTTCCCTCCCTCTCTCTGCCTGCCTCTCTGCCTGCTTGTGATCTCGATCTCTCTGTCAAATAAATAAATAAAATCTTTAAATAAAAAAAGAAAATGAATGAGCTATCCCACAAAACAGACTTCTTTTGCTTCAGGGGCGTGGACAGCCTCCTCGTCCATGTGATTGATCTCTTATGTCTGTCTGTCTGTATGTTGGTTTGCTTTTTAATAAACCATCACGAAGGCCTGCTACCCTTGTAACAGACACTTGACATCCTCCCAAAGCAAGGCATTTCATCTAAAAAGACAGCCAAGATTCATGCTCTGGTCATTCATTGTTATGAATCAACAGACAGTTCTGACTGCTTCACTTTGCATTTTGTACGGTGCATTTGAGCTGCTTCAAGGCCAAATTCAAAGCCCTTTCCATGTAATAAGCATTATACATCCCCAATCCCCACTTTCCTTTCATTAGGCTATCCCTTTATGTCACTTTTTTTTTCCAAGAAGAATGTCAAGTGAGGATACTAATTGATCTCTTGCTGTTTTGTGAGTCTCAATTAGAAACTGAGGCCACCAGCAGAACTGTTAGAGTGGACATGCTTTCACTCAAGGCAGCCCACCCTTTACTTCCTGTTTTTGTGTCACAAAAATGTCTGAGAAGCACTTTACCTCTTCTACTTTTCTTTTTTTTAATATTTTATTTATTTATTTGACAGAGATCACAAGTAAGCGGAGAGGCAGGCAGAGAGAGAGAGAGAGGAGGAGGAGGAAGCAGGCTCCCCACTGAGCAGAGAGACTGATGTGGGGCTCGATCCCAGGACTCTGGGATCATGACCTGAGCTGAAGGCAGAGGCTTAACCCACTGAGCCACCCAGGTTCCCCACCTCTTCTGCTTTTCTTAAGATGTGTTTCACATTATTAAGAGGTGTATTGATTCAATGTGCTCACAACTATACAGCAAATGGGAAAAATAATTACCTAAAATAAATTTGCTAAAGTCCTTTGCATATCAAAAGGTAACAGGGCTTTTCAGGGGCTTGAGGTAATTCTCAATGCTCTTTTAAAATGAGACAATCAGAGTTTTAAGGAATAGCTTGAGCATTCCCCCAGTCACACATTTTTTTTTTTCCTTATTCTGGGAGGAAGCCACCGTCTTTTTATTTCCATAAGATTTTTACTTTTTTTTTAAGTCATCTCCATACCCAAGCTGGGGCTTGAACCTTGAGATCAAGACTCACACGTTCCTTTGACTGAGCCAGCCAGGAACCCCAAGAAACCACTGTCTAAAGCAATACCTCCAATCTTCAAAGTTCACCTAAAAATATCTAAACAAACAAAACCTTGATTAGCTTGCCCATGGAATGCCAAACATGATATGTCTTTTTTTAGTAATTATTGCTGTTTCTACTTCAAAATAATTTATTAAAAACTTGGAAAATTTTTAATAATTGGGGCACTGGGACATCAAAGTGCTTCTTGGCCAAACATATTTAACCTAGGATTAAGAAGTGATGTTACCAGGGCCCCTGGGTGGCTCAGTCAGTTGGGCATCACTCTTGATTTCTGCTCGGGTCATGGTCTCAGGGTTGTAGACTGAGCCCTGCATCGGGCTCTGTGCTGGACGTGGAGGATCCTGCTTGGGATTCTCTCCCTCTCCTTCTGCCTCTCCTTTCTCTCTTAAAGTGGGGGATGTTACTGTTCCCTCTCTCTGTGAATTATTTTCATTCTTTACTTGCTTCCCAGTTAAATTTCCTGATCCTTAAGACATTTGTTTCACTTTTGCCTGTTATTACAAGTACGAATATTTATAGACTGCCCTCTATTTCATAAAGATGTACTTGAGACAAGTTGTGTTTTCCAAAGTCTTATCCCTCTCTCATACACCAAGCAAGGGGAGGAGTTAGATCCCTTAAGACTAAAGTGTGCAAAAAAAGAAAAAATTCTAGGCATATCATCAAATGCCAAGTCAACTTTATGAAATGCTCATGTTTATATCAATGGTCATAATTGACTTTATTTATCTGAGCACTGGCTCTATGATCTATTTTTGAAAGCAATACTAATACAGTTATAATCATTAATATATCATTCCACTCTCAACCATTTTACATCATTTATCCAGGTCAACATAAACAAACATAATCTTTAAAATCTATTTCACAGTTATCTGCAAGGAATTTATAATATTCTTCTCTGAGGTCTAAAAATCATCATTGAAACCTATGATTGAGATTTTTGGCAATTTTGTCATTCCAACTAAAATACTCTTTTGATTCATGGATCTACACTGGGCATCAACTCCAATCCTTCTCTTGAACTTCACCATCCATATTTTCTGATTGTCTACTAGAAATCACCCCTTGGCTAATGGACTTGGATTTGCTTTGTCAAAATTGGTTCCAAACTCAGGATTCCCTCATCCACCCAATTCTCCCATTTGTTCTGTCTCCCCATCACTTGATTAATGATGACATCATTCATCTTGGGACTCAGCTACAAATTTTGCAGTAATTCTCAAAAACGTTTTTCCTTTACTGCGTTTTCAACTGATCACCAAAACCTGTGAATTCTACTTCAGATATAGACAGATGATAGATAGATAGATAGATAGATCGATCGTTCTACTTCAGACTGTATGTATCTGTGTGTGTGTGTGTGTGTGTGTGTGTGTGTGTGTGAGTCCCATCTTTTTTTTTTCTATTTTCAATGTAAATCACATCACTATTTTCTGGATTAGCATGACAGCTTCCTAACTACTATCTTTGCCTCCAAGCTCTTCTCACTCCAACCAAAAACAGTCAAGATGTCTTTTCTAAAATATCTGTCATCTATGTATATATCTATCTATCTCTATCCCTTTGATGAATTTCTTCTGTCTAATTAAATTAATTTCATTGTCTTACCCAGTCAGCACTTTACAGTTTGCTAAGCTGTCACTTCACAGTTTGCTAAGCCCCTTCTCTTTGCCCTCCTGAGACTGCTGCAGCCCTGAGGAATTCCGGCTCACTCATCAGCCTTGTATATATCATGACTTCTCTGACTTCAGGGCCTTTTGTTGAGTTCATTACTGTTCCTAAAACACTTCAACATATGACTCAAAAGAAGTTCAAGCATCATCCTCTGTCCCAAGCACACCACTGAACTACGGGGATTTCTCAGAGTACTCAAAAGCCACCATTGTACAAAGTTTATGTATCATTCTCCTCCATTAGAGCTCCCCAAAGTAGGGATACTGTTTTTACCCTCTTTCTACCTGCCATCCCTGTCATAGAGTAAGCTCTCAATATGTATTTGTTGACTGAATAATTGGGACGAGATTGTATTTTTAGTTATAATTATTAACAGCTGGTTTAGATGTTATTTTGTGCACACTGGTACGAACAAAGTCCAGCATAAAAGGATAGCTGTTTCAAGACAAAAAGGAGTTCTGACATGTAGTTTGTAAAACACATATGGTTTGTTATGTTCTGACATATTTTTAATATTCTCATCCCAGGGGTGATCAACAGATCAAATAGTGAACAGGAAAGATGAGGATTCCTGCTCATGAAAAAGGCAGCCCAGGCAGTCACCTCGGCAATCTAATTTCAAGTCGCTCAGCGTTCTGAATCCATAGACCTCCGTGTTTCGATAGAGTGCTATTCTGCAAATACTACCTTATGTCGGCAACGTGCTTTATATTCTCCTACCGCTGTGCCTTCACATCATCTTTACTGAGTATGTAATAGTAAAACCTGACAAGACACCGTGCCGCCTGGCTACCCTGGGCTGGGGGCTCACGGGTGCCTCCTACTGCTGCCGGGCGGATCCTGCCTGTTCCCTGACAAATGAGAATTGGGATCTGAGCCTGTAATATTTTAATAATGTGGAAAAAAAAACTTAAGGGGAAAATACTGTCTTGTGAGATAGAACTGAAAAATCATCATAATTTTGAGTTAAGATAGGAGAAAATGACTTTCAAAATTTGGCAAGTACAGCAGAAGCAGTGCCGGCAGGGTGACTGAGTCCCCTGAATTAGGGCTGGAGGCAGTCTCCCGAGCCTTCCAGAAGGCAGGCTATGGGCAAGCAGGGAGCACAGCAGGTCTCGCTCCTGAAAGTTGCCTGGCTGGCGGGTTCCACGGATTTTAGTCACGCACAGACCTTCCAGGCCCTCGGGTGTGAGTGATTTGTTTTCTTCATGATAAGCTCCCACAAATCCTTGCTGGCTGACATCAAATCGAGGGACAACTCAGCTTGTCTGATAGAGATTATATAGAGCTGGAATTTCCCATGAGTTCCTTTTTATTTTTCAAAGGCAACTCAGCTACATTATAATATTCTTGCCTTTCTCTCTCTCCCTCTCCCCTCCCTACCGCCCCCCACTTCTCTTTCTCTCTTTTTCTTCTTTCTCCTCTTTAATTTCCTCATCAAAGATTTGGCCTACAGACCTCAGAAAATGACAAAAAACCAATGTCTTAGTCCTCCACAGTTCATATTCTGAGTACAAAATTTAAATTTACATGTTAATATATTAATAACAATACACGAGAGCTATCATTTACATGACATGTGTAATTGACAGAAATCTTTGCATATACTACTTAATTTACATAAGGTCTCATGCACCACATCCCAGTGCTGTTAAGTGTCTGTAATAGGATATATGTATTTTCATTGCTCTGGTAACAGATGCTATGTCTAGCTCTTGATCTTGTATCTATGTATCTTTCTCTATGTATCTATGTATTTGTCTATCTCCATCTAGACACACACACACACACACACACACACACATGCACATGCACACTTTTGTTTGCTTTATCTGTCTTTCTATCCTTGGATTATTCATACTTCTGCGTGGCTGTTCTGGATTCTGGTCCCTGGGGGAGGAAGCACACAAGGGTGAGCTGGGAAGGTTTGACCGTGGCTGACCCCTGCACAAGACCCCTTTGTGTGTGTTCTTGGCTCTCTTCTGACCATTCTTCTCTCCCCTTCCCTAAGAACCCACCTTCCTAGTAACACTTCCAACTTTGTGGTTTCCACACATGGGCATGTTCCAAGGTCACTCATCCTCTCCTACTTTCTCTTCCATCTTTTTTTTTTTAATAAGTTCTACACCCAGCGTGGGACTTGAAGATCAAGAGTCGCATGTACCACTGACTGAGCTATCCAGGTACCCATATCTTCCATGCTTTAATGACTCCTTCTTTACCATGTCTCCATCTGCCTCTCTAGGCTGACATCACATGCCCCTAATTCCCTCACCAAACCTAATAATAGAGGGTGAAAAAATAAATTCCACTTTTAGTTGCTTCTACCCAGAAGTCTTAAAGGCTAAATTTGATGGCAGTTTACATTTAAGTAGATTATGATGTGAATATATATGTTTCAATGACTTTAAGACAAAATGAGCATAAATGTAAAAGTCAAAAGGAATGAGGGAATAAATTGAATATGATTATTGTACTACATGTTCTCTAAAGAAAGAAAGACCAGAAAAACAAAAAACAAAAATGGTGTAGAAACTTTTATCACAGGTCTCACAAAAAAAACATGGAAGTGAAGGTGTATAGATTCATAGACAAATTTCAATTAATGTAGCTCTTTTTTTTTTTAAGTAGCACCTGTCTTCAGGGAGGATTGGCATGCTAAATAAGGCATGCATGTATTTTTAGAAAAGGGGAATAATCAATCTGATGATTTTACAATTTATACCTCATTTTGAAAATTTGGGGAGGAGGAAACAGGCTTTGCTTAAAAGCAAAAGAATGGTTGAGCAACACATTCAGATCTACAAGGGGGTATAGCTTCATATAAAGGCAGACAATTTATGTTGCTTGTTAGCGACATTTAAAAAATAATTGTTTAAAGCTTTCCTTGTATATAAAGCACAGATCTAAAATACAGATATAAGAAATTCTCAAAACAATAATGTAAAATGGAAAGAAAATCAGATCAGGACACATAGGCATTTAAGTGTTATGCTGACCCAGAGTGAATCATACATCCCTCTGCCCTTCAGACATCACACCTGGAGTGTAGGTAGCTCCGATAAGTCATTTCTAGGATCATTTCAAGCTCCCTGGTTCTACCAATGCCACATGTTAGAGATTATCCTTATGAAATGATCATGCTCTACTATGAATGCTGAAACAGGAGCCTATCATTAATTTACTCCCACCCAATTCATTCACTCCCTCCCCTGATCTCTGGGATGCTCTGTGGCCTGGACCTCATCACAGTCACACTACCACCTGTCTAAACCTCTTTTCTCTTTTATTTCCTTCTTATTAAGACATTCAGTAGGGGCGCCTGGGTGGCTCAGTCAGTTGGGAGTCTGTCTTTGGCTCAGGTCATGGCCTCACAGTCCTGGGATGGAGCCTTGCCTCAAATCGGGTTCCCTACTCAGAGGGGTGTCCACTTCTCCCTCTCCTTCTGTCCGCCCCCCTGCTTGTGCTCCCTGGCTCGCTCTCTCTTTCTCTCTCTCAAATAAATAAATAAAATCTTAAAATAAAAAAATGACATTCAGTAATAAGAAGTAAAGAAATCCAGACAATTTTAAGTTTACCATACATTTGTCCAACATTTTATTTTTCACATACATGTATACCTGTATAAATGTATGACAGTTTAAGTGTGTGTGAATACACAATAGTGTATATACATACAATATATGCATATGTAGATCACAAAATTGGTCAGTTTGTCTCATACTGTTTCATATTGTTCTGCCTTCTGTCTCTATATCACTCAGAGAATTATTGGGTTTTAGTAGTATATTTTTAAATCAAGATATGCTAGCTATCTGTTCTTTAGTCTGTTATGAAATTGTGTAGAATTACAGGGTTGACTCCAAGCAGGAGTTATTAGCTGGTTAATTAACAAGCACTTACTCTACAACAAGGTGTATTTAGTGAATAGCCTTCGGGAAGGGCGGTAAGATGATGGGGAGACAGTGAGTAACTAACAAGTTAATTTATTTTCCCTTCTTCTGCACGTATTTCTATTCCATCTGGGAAAATGTAATTAATGTATTTGAGTAAATCGGAGAACAAATTTGTATCTAAAACATGTGGTGTTGCTGCAGAAGTTTAGAGAAAGGAGAAAACTCTAGAGCTTAGAGCAAAGGAAAAGATGGATTTCTGGAGGTGGGATTTCGGTTCATGTGTGAAGATGCAGATATGCAGAGAGAAAGAACACAGAGGTGGGAAGATGATATGAAGAGACCCAGAAGAAGTATTTCCTCCTTCTCTTCCTCCCTCCTTCCCTCCCTCCCTCCCTCCCTCCCTCCCTCACTTCTTTTCCTTCTTCCTTCCCTCCCTCCCTTTTCTCCTCTCTCTCTCTCTGTCTGCCCCCACCCCCGGGCAGGGAAGGACAGTAGAGTCAGGGGCAGAATCAAAGGGAAGAATGTTGAGATGATCAAAAAAGTCAGTGATTCTCACGGAGGCAGAGGAGAGGCAGATGAAAGGCAGGACCCCCCAGTGTCTGTATGGAAGGCTGCAGCAGGGTGCTGAGGGAAAGATTAAGGATGGACTTGAAACAGAGAGAGAGTTCCAGTTAACTCTGAAGACAGCCCTTTCTGGAAAGTGCTGGGAACAAGCCCAGGAAGGGGTGTGTTCTTATGGTTAGACAAACAAAGGAAGGAATTATTGGTACATTTGTACATGATCTTTTGTTTTCTATTTCATATTTATCCAAGTCACAATTAATAGTACATATAAGCAATAATAAGCAATAATTAAAATGTTTTGACAAAAGATGAGTAGCTGAACATCTTAATGACTGGAGTTTCTTCTTAGGACGATGGGAAGACAGTGAGTAACTAACAAGCTAATTTATTTTCCCTTATTCTGCACATATTTATATTCCATCTGGAAAAATGTAATTAATGCGTGTGAGCAAATCGGAGAACAAATTTGTATCTAAAATACCTGGTGTTGCTGCAGAAGTTTAGAGAAAGGAGAAAACTCTACAGCTTGGAGCAAAGGAAAAGATGGATTTCTGGGGGTGGGATTTCAGCTCATGTGTGAAAAATGTGGATAGAAAAAAAGAAAAAGAGAAAAACTTAAAAGAAATTGTCTAGATTTATTTTCTTCTTATTACTGAAGGTCTTAATGAGGAGGAAAGAACAGAGAAAGGAGATTTAGACAGGTGGTAGTGTGACTGTGATGAGGTCCAGGCCACAGAGCATCCCAGAGATCAGGGGAGGGAGTGAATGAATTGGGTGGGAATAAAATTAGCGATAGACTCCTGTTTCAGCATTAAGGGAGAGCAATATCGTCAACCTAGGGTGGGGCTGTTGACTTTCACAACCTGCAAACTCAAGTAGCTTCATGACTTGATGACTGCCCTTGGAGGCTAATGCACATTTCTAATGCGGTCTCTGTCTGAAGTGCATTACTTACCAGCTGCTTGTTCTTGGCTCATGCACTGAGCCTTTCAAAATTCCAATTTCCTATTCATAACATGGCAGTGGGAATAACATCAGTGAACTTGTAGGTTCGTTTGAGGAATGTAACAGTGCATGGAGAACACCTAACCCCACAAACAGCATGTAACTGCTATTCAATGACCGTGGTGATAATTAGTAACAGCCCCCCAAAAGCAAAACTATCAGTTGCACAGCTAAATGACTGGCTTGAATAGGAAGCAAAAGACTTTTTCAAATTTATAATTACAATTTGGTCTCTTCACTCTAGTTTACTCAGTTATTAAACTTGCAGACCCAAATCAGACTGAGAGATGTTGAAGAAAAGCTATCTACAGGAGATGTAAACAAAAACATTTTTTGGAGGTATGGAAGGAAGGATAAGTAGGAAACATTACCAATTCAAAGAATGAGTCCTCTCATTAGTGCAGTTTGAATCTGTACCAAAGGAAGCATACAACAGAGGGTCAGCTGAGTTCCTCCGACGTGGCTGAGAAGCACAAACTGTCACTGCACCGAACATGTGAATTATGGAATCCATTAACCAGTATAATTTGATCCAAAAATCAAGGCTGCCAAACAAGAAGTAAACTAGAATGAAATATGGATAGGTTTGCTCATGCATCCATCCACTGAAAGCTTAAACAAACACGTAATTGTTTGGAACAGGTTCCATAGAACCTGGAAAATGAACTAAAACATTTCTTTGTTGCATCTTATTTAAAAGATTGGTGTGTGGTTGCTCAAGATAGATATTGGTCCAGAAGACTCTACAATCATCTACTTGTTTTCAGGAAAAAATGCTGAAAGATAAACCCTTTTCCTGATTTTTCTAACAGAACAGATGCCTTTGTAACTGGTAGGTATGTTTATCTTTTTTTTTTTTTTTTTAAACAGGCTTCATTTCGTTTTGCTTTTTGATTGCTCCTGGAAGTAATTGGTGGCCTTTTTTTTTAAGTCTTCTTATGCAATTTTGTATGGAAAGGGGAAAAATGTTTCCAAGTGTGAAATTATAGTAGTCTTTTTAATCAGTCTTAATCTCATAATTCACTTAACTATTAGTCTTCCTGTACATACCAAATTCATTTTCTATTTTTTAACACTTGCTAGTCTGTACAAGTTTCACTTTCTCGCATACTTAGAAAACCATAATATATGAAGTAAGCCTGATCCATCCATCTGATTTTGTTGTACCCTCTAGAGAGTTTTCTCATTGCCATTCATTCAACAAATCTTTCCTGAATGCTTGCTGTGTGCTGGACCCTGCTCAAAGTGCTGGGGACGGGGGGGGTTGTGGTGAATAAGGCAGGAGAGGTCCCTGCTTACATGAGTCTTTTTTTTTAAGATTTTATTTATTTATTTAAGAGAGAATGAGTGAGAGAGAGCATGAGAGAGGAGAAGGTCAGAGGGAGAAGCAGACTCCCCAAGGAGCTGGGAGCCTGATGTGGGACTCCATCCTGGAAGTCCGGGATCATGACCTGAGCCGAAGGCAGTCGCTCAACCAACTGAGCCACCCAGGTGCCCTTTCATGAGTCTTATAACTGGGACAAGGCATGGGAAGAAGCGGATGGCAGGTAACAACAAACTTTGGTCATCGCTGAATAAGGCAATTTCATAGAATGGGGCTCCCTTTAAAAGAGAAAACAGACAAGAGAGTAATGAAATAAGGGGGCAGCTGAGGGCTTTTCTCTGGTGTAATCAGGAAAGACCTCTGGAAAGCTGGAACCTGAATGAGTCAGAAGGCAACCATTTGAAGATTTTGGAAAAAGCTGTCTGAGCAGAGGGAGGGAACAGTAGCCCTGGGCCACATGGGGAGGTGAGCTGGAAGGCCTTGGGGGCTGGAGAGTCCAAAGAGGAAGCTGCGGGGAGGGGGACGATGAGCTCATAGGCGCAGGGGGGCCAGGCCCCCTCCCACAGGGATGGCAGAACCAGGGCCACTCTTGAGGCTTCCAGGTCCACACATACCGTGTAAAATGCTTTTCCTTAACAGGGGCTCAAT
The DNA here is from genome assembly GCA_004024625.1 of Mellivora capensis. NCBI lineage: Eukaryota > Metazoa > Chordata > Mammalia > Carnivora > Mustelidae > Mellivora > Mellivora capensis. The sequence continues at coordinate 116,997 of PISX010001157.1, read as the reverse complement.
AAACAGTAGCTGATTGATTATTGTTGGAACAGCTGATTGATTACAGTACATTCCCAGTAAAAGCAAATTGTTCTCCTGAGAGAAATAATGAAAAAGATAGCTGTCCCATGGAAGAGATAATTTACCTAATATAGCCATTTATTTTGCTGCAGGCCAGATGGATTACTTCTAAACCGTCCTCTGTGGCAGCCAGACTGACTTGCAAGGCAGAGTGGAGTGCCGTGCCCCTGCCCTCTTCAGCAGAATACAGTCTTCACCCAGAATGCAAGACCTTGCTGATCTGACCCTTCCTTTCCTTTTCAAAAGTATCTGCCATCAAAGTCACCTTCTCTTCTGTCCCAGTGGTCCAGCCAAAACGTTATAGCCATGCAGACACACCATGTTGTCTCTGCATTTGCTCGCACTGGGGTCTCTACCTGGAGTGTCTTTACCCTATGCCTCCAGTGAGGTGGCATTTCATCTAAGAGACCTCCTGCACTGCCCCACCTGCACTGACCGTCCTCTTCCCTTCCCCCTCCCCACTATGCCCTCACATTAGCCTCTGCATGATTTTCTACCATGGGTTGTTTAGGAATGTAAGTTATCCTCACCAGATCACAGGCTTCCTTGGGACACGGGTTTTGCGCATATAAATCTTCGTATCCCTAATACCTAGGAGCAAATCTTGATATAAAATGGATATTCAGTAAGTAGCTAAAAGTAAATGGGCTTTCTTGACTCATGTCAAACAGATATACGCTTCAGTGCCATGCTTCGTACCCCAAGTGGAAATAAGCACGCTTGGCTTCCTGTCCTCTTAATACCCATGTATTGTCTAATTTTTCTATCTGTAGCAACCTAGAAAGATTTATTATGACTGTGACTGGGTTCTACTTATGTTGGCATTCTCTGTACCTGAGAAAGAGAGTTGGCATGTAATAAGTATTTGTTGAATGTATAAATGCTCGAGGTATCATTCAACTTATTTCATATTATGGTTGTTTTAAACCAATCTTTAAAATCAACATCATCCAAGAAAATACATGAGAGGATCAGAGATAAGCTTATATTCAGAAAGATGAGAATCATTTAATTCTTTAAATATTTATATTTTACCTTGCTTTCTTATTATGACATTGCTTTGGTGAGTTCAAAGGAAATAATTTAAAATTGTAATTAGAAGAGTCTTCTGCCATAGAAGAAGATGACAAGTTTACACAGTATTTAAGGTCATAACAAATTTCGTGTCTCAACCACGAAGTACCAAGGCATTAGTCAGAGGAACAAAATAAAAATTATAACCTGCCCTAGATGACATAGCCTACAGCCAAACTGATGAGAATGGGGCTGGTTACACAGCAGTGCAAGTCTTTTTAGGATTTAAAAAAAAGTCAAGACAAGGAATTTTGGAATATAAGTTAGAATGAAACATTCCTGGATGTATTGGCTTTGTTTGGCTTTATTTCTTATAATACATACACTTTTATGATAAAGTGGGAACGTGTTCAAACTCTCTGAGCAGTATTCTGATAACCTTTCATTAACCCCACATCAGTTTGGATTCCTAAAATTCGGGATTAGTGAATATGAGGCTGAAACACTGGCCTGCAGATCGAGTGTTATTCAGAGTGAACCATGACTTCACGGAAATACGTATAAGCAAGGAAGAGTATTTGTGAAAATACTCCTACAAGAATTTTTTCCCCAAAGACTGCCTTTCGTGAATATTTTTCTGACAATAATGCTCTAGTGAGAGCAATACACTTGAAGTCTGTGATACATCATTCCGAGACCTGAGAGCAGAAATAATAAAAGATTCCTAAATGCAAGGAGTTAACATTTACTGCACTATACCAGGACCTCGACTCAATGAGTACAATAAGCATGAGGCCCCACAATGAGAAGGAAAAGATTAAAAGGCATAAGACATCAGCATTCCTAGTTGGAGAAGAGAAATATAAACGGGTGAAGATAAAATAATGGTGAGAGCAAGAATGGTAATAATGGCTCGAAACAACCGTTTACCACCACAGGCACCGCTGGTCCTATCCCAAGCCCTTGATCTGAAATCACTGAATCCTGTCAATCCATCAATATCTCCAGCAACTCTAGCATCCCCCGCCCCCAGTATCCAAGGGCATCATTCATCATTCCATTTCACAGATGCTGAAATGGAAGTCCAGGGTCACGCAACAGAAAGTGGCAGAGCTATAATCTGAATGCACTTGAAGAGGATCTAAATCCTGCATGTCTGTCTATCCTATCAGCATCTATAAAATGATGTTCAAGTAAAAGAAACTGTACTAGGGCTCCTCAAAATTAAGGGCCATGAATATAAAGCAGTTTGCCTCTGCAAATTATGTACCTAGTGCTAAGAAAAAAAGTTCATAGCACCAAATTCCGTGCATCAGTTTTAATTTTATGGGGATCTCCAGCTACTTTAGCAGGAACATACATCCTTAAGGAACCTGCTCATGCATTCCACCCCCTCGCAGGAGAATGAAGAGGACCAAACCTGCGAAGATCAGGTTTATCAGGTCCTATGTGGAGGAGAGTTGTACGCTCCTTACATAACTTTCACCCATACTTTGGGTTTCTTTCTGGTAAGTTGCCAACAACAGCTAAGAATCATCCAATGTATTTGTAGGATCAGAACTACCTGGTGTCATCAGGAAAGCTGTGGCCACCCCTCTTCTTGGCATCCTTTCTCTCTCATGCATTCACCTTCCTATTTTTTTCATCAAAGATGCCATTTTAACAGTATATTTCTGTGAAGGATATGTGAGCATATGTATTCATTTATAATTTAATAATCAGTGGGACTTTCAAACCTTGTTACTTTTTTTTAAATTTATTTATTTGTCACAGAGAGAGAGAGAGAGAGAGAGCGAGTGAGCACAGGCAGAGGCAGAGGGAGAAGCAGGCTCCCTGCCAAGCAAGGAGCCCGATGTGGGACTCGATCCCAGGACGCCGGGATCATGACCTGAGCCGAAAGCAGCCGCTTAACCAACTGAGCCACCCAGGCGTCCTTCAAACCTTGTTACTTAAACTGATCAGTTATGATCTTAGTCAAGAATCACTGGATAGTAGCTAGATAACCCCCAAAGGGGTGTTTCTTTCAAAGATGTAGAAATATTTTGCAGAGGCTAAAGTCAGTATATGTAGCTGGATCTCAAAAGAGAGGAACCAAAACCCTGGGCTCCAAGATCTCAATTCTGATGCGTTTGGTTCATTCTTCAGTCTGCAGACAGACTGATGCTTCCATTTCTCAAGTGTCAGAGAGCAGCTGGCCACCCAGATTTTCCTCACCTTCCAGTCTGCACTAGGCGATGCCAGGTTCACACAGGCCCAGCTTTTGAGCTCCGGAACTACATCAGCCTCACATCCTGGAATTGGGGCAGCAGGGGAGAGGGGAGCCAGGGTGACGCCGCAGGGTGGAGAACCATCTAGGTGAGGTTTATGAGCGGGTTCTCCACACACAGTGTCCTTCTATTGCTGTGCTCTCCCTTGCACCAAGGGTATCTGAGGAGAAGAAGCTTACACAACACCTTGTCTTGGAGTTTCTGCCTCGTCATAATACTGCATGCATGAGGGAGAGCCACAGCGTGTGGGGCACAGAGCAAATCTCAGCATATATCACAGCCGACCAGTGGTTCAAGAGCCCCGTTGCGTTGTTAAGTTCTGCAGTTCATTCTCTGCTCGGTGCATCTAGCCCAAGTGGTGGAAGGGGCTGCATTCCCCAATCCAGCCACTGAGCCCTGGCATGGGGTGTGGTCTGACAGAAGGAAGGGACCTTTTGGTCCTATTCCCAGGGAGATGATCTATGGGCTAGCGATGCTCTTCCTCAAAAACATGGTCCCTTAAATATGTTACAAAAGCCAAATAAATGATTTGTGTTATAAATGAATAAATGATTCATGGTTATTGGCATGGGTGGAATGGAATACAATATAGTTATAATATGCTTTCAAAGAATATGTAAGTTATATTTTTTAAAAAAGGATTCCAAGAGAATGAGATTAAGAAAAACTCAAGATATAGAAAAACCCATATATAGTAGTGGGGGGAGTGTGGTGAGGAGGAATGGAAGGACGTGAAGACAATGTCAGGTACAGTGACTGTAGCTGGTAATAGTGTAGAGTCTGAAATCTGCTAAGACGATGGTCTTCAGTGTTCTCACCACACACACATAAAAGGCACCTACGTCAGGTGATAGTCTCATCAGTTAACCAGATCACAGTGCTCATTTCACATATATACTCCTATGAAAATATCACACTGCACACATGAAATGTATATAATTTTATGTGTCAATTATCCCTCAATCAACCTGGGAAGAAATAAAATACGGTTATTTGGGGAAAGGGAATAAATAAAAGGGATAATCAATTAGGAAAATGAGTAATTCTATTTTCTCCCCCACAGTTTTACTTCCAATTTTCAAATTTTGATGCATTAACTTCTTATGATGAGAAAAAAAATAAATTTTCAGTTTCAAAAGAGGAGAGGGTTTTGTGAACCATGAAGAAAGTAGCACCATGCCTAATGCCACAAAACATGTGAATCTTACAACCAAATCCCTTTGTTGCATTTCCTGCTTCCTTAGCAACCTTGGATCTTCTGATAACTCTCCAGGAGCCTAAGGGGGATCAGGTGTCAAAACAGCAGGGACACTGCCTGCCTCACCCAGCAGCTGGATGTGGCCCTCAGAAAGAGAGAAGTTCATGGTCTGAAACTCCTGCCACTGAATCTCTGATCAACATTGAACGACAGGTGCCCCCAGCTGTGGGACAGCTTCCACTAATCCTGGGACAGTACTGGGTGCTCAGATCCCTGCTTCAGCAGTTTCCAATTTTCACACTAGCCCATCAGGTTTGGTGGTCCTTCCCTCTGTTTACATACACAGAAAGGGAGGTAAAAAAAAATCATGTGTCCAAGGGTGAAGTGGCCCATGAGTGTCAGAGATGAGATTGGAACCAAATTCTTTTTTTTTTCTTAAGATTTTATTTATTTATTTGACAGAGATCACAAGTAGACAGAGAGGCAGGCAGAGAGAGAGGGGGAAGCAAGTTCCCCGCTGAGCAGAGAGCCCGATGTGGGGTTCGATCCCAGGACCCTGGGATCATGACCTGAGCTGAAGGCAGAGGCTTCACCCACTGAGCCACCCAGGCACGCCCCGGAACTGAATTCTAATTAACTTTACAACAGGTGTCTCTTCCATTCAGCCACCCCTCGGTGAGCTTAATGAAATAATTCTTCCTTGTTTAACAGGACCATGGACAAGAAAGAACACTGTATGGAAAGATACTTAGGTGCTTTTACATAGGTTATAAATGACAGAATGTCCCAGTAATCTGAGGGCACAGTTCATAAGTCTACATGTTGTCTTAAAAAGTATTTTCATTTTTAAGAGTTTGTGTTTTTTTTTATTTTAGGATTTTATTTATTTGTCAGACAGAGAAAGAGAGAGAGAGAACAAGCAGGGGGAACGGCAGGCAGAGGGAGAGGAGAGGGCCTGAGCAAGGAGCACGATGTGGGGCTCTATCCCAGGACCCTGGGATTATGACCTGAGCCAAAGGCAGACGCTTAACTGACTGAGTCACCTAGCGGTGTCCCAAGTGTTCATTTTTAAAGTAAACTTTTCTTTTCAACCCCCCCTCAAAAAAAGCTTTTGAAGTTTATCATACATAAAGTAAGCATACTTCTGGAAACCCAGATCAGTTCTCTCTATCCGGCCCCATCCTTTTTTCCCAGAAAAAGTAACCACTACTCTGAGACTCTAGCATCACACACTCATTTTCCTAGATTTTGAACTTTATAGAACTGGAATCATATACCCTGTGTTGCATTGTGTCTGCCTTCTTGTCAGGAGACCACTCAATCTCATTGTTTTCTTTGACTATACATCTGCCCTTTTTGCTGTTGATGAATACTTGCAGTTTCCAGCTTGGGGCTACCATAAGTGGTGATTTTATATAGATGATAGATAGATAGATAGATAGATAGATAGATAGATAGATATAAGATATATATATCTATCTATATAAGGCATTTCTGTGCATGTATACCTGGAAGTGAAATTGCTGAGTCTAAAGGTATAGAGAGAGAACTTCAGTGGATACTACCAAACAGTTTTTCATTGATTGTTCTGGTTTGCAATCCCCCAGCAAGTATGGCTGCCCCACATTCTCCCCAACTTTTGGTCGTGTTGGTTTTCCACTGAGCAACCTGATGGATATGGACAGGTGTCAACCTGTAGTTTAAGTATGTTTTCTTCGATGCTTATGGTGAGTAGAATAATGGTCCCTCCAAAGACGTTCACTTCTTGGTCCCTAGAACTTGGGAACATATTATGTTACAAGGCAATTAAGATTGCTAATCAGCTGATTAGCAATTTTTTTTAAATATTTTATTTATTTACTTGACAGATAGAGATCACAAGTAGGCAGAGAGGCAGGCAGAGAGAGAGGAGGAAGCAGGCTCCCTGCTGAGCAGAGAGCCCGATGTGGGGCTCGATCCCAGGTCCTGGGATTATGACCCGAGCCGAAGGCAGAGGCTTTAACCCACTGAGCCACCCAGGCGCCCCTGATTAGCAATTTTTAAATAATTTTAAATTTTCAAATTTAAATTTAAATAATTTTTATAAAATAAAATAATATATATAATATATATATAAAATAAAATAAAATTTTTAAATAATTAATAATTTCTAAAAGTTTTCCTATTTGCTTGTATTTTCAGATTTATTGCCAAAAATATAGATATTTTTGAAAATTTCCTAGGAACTTTTAAATATCTGTAGAATTTATCGTAATGCTCCATGTTTTTCTTCCTCATATTGATAATTTATGGGGTGTTTTAGGTTGCCTTTTTTTTTATACTAGATCTCGACCAGATTTGCCAAGCATCTGTCAATTTTTTAAAGATTTTATTTATTTATCATTTGTTCATTTATGTATAGCAAAAGAGTGGGAGAGGGGCAGAAAAGGAGAGAGATAGACTCTCAAACCGATCCTCCCTACTCCCAGCACAGAGGCTGACGTGGGGCTCGGTCTCACAACCCTGAGATCATGACCTGAGCTGAAATCAAGAGTCGGATGTTCAATCAAGTGAGTTACCCAGGTGCCCACAGCATCTGTCAATTTTACTAATCTCTTCAAAGATCCGATTTAGAAAGACTTTGTCTACTTTGAGTCACTCAATATTATATTCAATTTAATGTCGGCTCACATTTATTAGGGTCTACCGACTTTCTTTGAATGCGAAGCGCTAAGGTTTCTCTGACTTCTGAGATAGTTACTTAGTTCACTGACTCTTCACCTCTCTTTTTTAGTAACCTATCTGTGGATATCAATGTCCTTCTACCTACAGGGTTGGCTACATTCTGTAACTTTTCATATACCATCTTTCCATATCAGTCAGTTTAAAATGTCTGCACCCTGAAAGAGGGAACCCCCCCCCCTTTGCATATAGTTGAGACTTGTTTCATTTTGTTCTGAGATAGCCTATGGTTAATTTTTGTACATGTTTCATATGAACTTGAAAAGAACAGGTAAACTCAACTTATTGGTGGTAACGGAAATTAGGTCAGGTTTGCTAATCATGCTATTCAAATCCTCAAATCCCTTATTTTTTTTTTCCTGCTTGTTCAGCAGTTTCTGAGGGAGGCAGGATAGTTTTCTTCTAGGATTTTGCAGTTGGGAGTTTTCCATTTTACATCTATGATTGTTCATTTTGAAGCTAAAGTATTAGTTATGCACACATTGTTACATCTTTCTGTGAAATAATTTGAGTGTATGAAATGCTATTATTTATTTATATAATCTATCTTGATAGATGTTAGTGTAGCCAAGCCAATTTTCTGTTTAAAGTTTTAGGATATATTTTTCCCATTTCTTTACTTTTCATTGTTACCTTTAGGTTGAATCTCCTTGGATTATGACATCCTTGGATGTCATAGTGTCACGTACTGTATCCAGTTCAGTATTGTCAAATGGAATATTTTGACTCTTTATATATGTTTTGCTGATTTTATTAGTTTTACTGATATGTTTGGGTTTATGTCTACCATTTTACTACTTGTTAGTAATCTACTTGACCTACTTATAAAAACAAGTTTTATTGTTTTTCTGCTCTCTTGCCTTCTTATGACAATGAGCAGACAACCTGGGTTTTCTACAGCTTCTCCTCTTTTGCAGGCTCCAAACTCTAGCTCTGTCCTGAGCATCCTGAAAATGCTAGAAGAAGAAGAAGGAGGAGGGGGGGGGGGGGGGGAGGAGGAGGAGGAGAAGAAGAAGGAGGATGAGGAGGATAAGAAGAAGAAGAAAAAAGAACTCTACTCTTCAGCTGTATTATGCTTGGCTTCTTGCCTTGAGCAGCTAAATCAGCAAATATCTCAAAATGAAATTGGTACTGAGAGCTGGGCTCATTGCTTTGTGTCTCTCTTCTCCCTGTGTTCCTCATTCCTGGGATTCATGGCACAGTTCAACTCCAAGTTTTTTTCTCTTTCAAGCTCCAAGGGGCTGCAGAGGTCCTGAGTACTTTCTCTGCCTTCCAGCTGCTGCTCTCAGCCAGAGTCCCTTGTCTACTGTGCGGCACCAGCAGCTGGCAGACACCATCATGGGAAACGGATGCAGCACAGTGAGTCTGGCTGACACCAGTGTCTTCCCTTCCCTCTTGGTCACGATCTTTCCAGTTCTGACGGCTTCAGCAGCAATACTCTCAATTCTTTTTTACACATTTTATAGAACCCTACTTATTCTCTATTTATAGAACTCTACTTATTCTCCGAAGGAGCACTGTCAACTATGGACTATTCCATCACAACGGAAGAGTAAGGAGTTTTACATTCCAAATGGAAAGCATGAACATTCCCTACCTTGTTCTTCACACAGAGTCCCTGGATAACTGGCAGCTATGTAAAAGGGGAAAAAAGTAACAAGAAAGGTATAAATAGGTAACAACCATTCCAAATTCTAAATACTAACAGGGGTATTTTCTAATGATGTGATGAAATAAAATGCCATCAGATGGGATTCTAATTTTCCCAACTATTGCAAAGCTGTTCCCTTAAAAAACAAAACAATACAACTTAGAAGAGATATTTATTCTTTCCTTTTTATCACTTATCATCTTGTACTATATTCTCCCACAGTTAAAAATGTTCAATGATTTGATCAGATGACTTAGATTATTAGCCTATACTCTAATAATAATGACTAATATATTATTTTATGTGAATTATTACAATCTATGTATTGTGTACAATAATGTGTTTGATTTCTGAAAACATGAGTAGATCATATGGAGTCCAGTATATCTCCCCCCACACCAAAGTGTCCTATATTAACACTTTACATCAGGATTTTTGTTACGATTGATGAACCAATAGTGCATGATGATGAACTAAAGCCTATAGTTTACACTAGGGTTTACTTATGGTGCCATACATACTACAGTTTTAATAATGCATACTGTCATGCATCCATTTTTATACTATTATACAGAATCACTTCACTGCCCTAATGATACCTTGTGTTCCACCTATGTATCCTTCCCCCCCCCCACTAACTCATTCTTGGTATATATTTAAATAGTGGTATCTGCTTATGGAGTTATTATAATATTCCTCTTCTTGGAGTCATACAGTATGTAGCCTTTTCAGACTGGCTTCCTTCACTTAGCAACGTCCACTTAGTGTTTCTCAGCCTTTTTGTGGCTTGATGGGTCATTTCCTTTGCATACTAAATAATATACCATGGTACAAGTGTACCAAAGTTTGTAAATCCACTGACATATTGTAGGACATTCTGGTTACTCCCAAGTTTTGGCAATATGAACATGCCTGCTGTAAACATTCATGTACAGGATTGTGTGTGGATGGAAGTTTTCAACTTATCTGGGGACCTACCAAGGAACATGACTGCAGCATCATATGGTATGAGTGTGTTTAATTTAGTAAGAAACTGCCAAGCCATATTCCATTCCCACCAGCAAGGGAATGAGAGTCCCTGTTTTTCCACATCCTTACCAGTATTTGGGGATGCCTGTATTTTGGATTTTAATCATTCTAATAGGTGTATGGAGGTATTTCACTGTGACTTCAATTTGCAATACGCAAATGACCCATGTTGTTGAGCACCTTGTCATACTCTTATTTTTCATCTGAATACCTTCTTTGCTGATGAGTCTGTTCAGGAGTTTTGCCCATTTTTTAGTAGGGCTGTTTGTTTTCTTAGAGTTGAGTTTTTTGTGTATTTTAGACACAAGTCCTTTATCAGGTATGTGTTTTGTAAATATTTCTCTCAGTCTATGCCTTTTCTCATTCTTTTTAATATCACTGATTTAAAATGTTAAAAATGATATTACCAATATACTGTGCATAAACTTTGTTACTTTCTTTTTCATCTCATTCTGTGGGAACTTTCAATTTTCATTGTTTACATAGATATTCAGAGTCTCCTACAGGGACTTTGATTTCTTGAAGTGGAGATTAAAATGTCAAGATACATATGAGGATATAGAGCTACGTTCTGTTTACACCAAACACACTCTTAAAGATTACATTTTGGTTTTATATTATGCACAATACAATTACATAAATTGTTTTTTAAATGTAATGACTGTGTAGTTATTATTTTTCCCAAGTTATATTTTTGTATAAAATTCTTAAAGCAGATGTTTCCTTTGTCGAGCACTTACATTTGAGTCCTGGGTTATAGAGTAATTATCTCATTCCTTTTCCATGAGGCACATCAGCCAGAGTCTCCACTTATTTACCTATATCCAATCTTTATTTTGTGTAAATTTTTCACAAAAGTAAGAAATTGATCAGCCACAGGAGAAAAACGAGAACAATGAACATATCCTGGAGAATTATTTTTTAAAAAGTCATGCTATGTTTTACAGTAGATAGGAGGGATGCTATAATAGATTATTTGGAATAGTACAGGAGATTTAACTTTTTTTTAAAGAGATTTAACCTTTTATAAAACAGACATTCTTTTAGGAGACCTTGTATTTGGGAGTGCGCTGTAGTTCATGCAGGCTCTGGTTCCTAAACATCAGCCTTTTTAGGAATATACTTCAGCGTACACTGTTGCTGATACTTGTGAGTTACTTCAGCTTACAAACTATGGAACTTAAAAAAGGAGAACTACAGACCAAAAAGAACACTTGATAATACACTCTAAATGTTAAAGAGATTAAATTTATTCTGCCCATCTCTCCATTCTTAAAATGAATATTTTAAAGCTGCTGGTTAAGTGCAGAATTGGAGGAGTTTGAGCCAGTTAGGGCATATCCTACATGGTTCTTAATATCTGCTGTTGATCTGCCTGATAAATAAAAGGAAGCAGACACAGATGCCTCCCAGGTTGAAAACAGAGTTTGCAAAGGAAGGTCACATTAGCTTCAGTGGAGCCAAGAGTCTCCCCATCTAAGGGAACAAGTGCTTGGCAGTCCAGACCCAGCCCCATGGAGGGCATAAGCACCCAGTGGTAGTGTTTTGATCTGCTACAACAAAACCAACCAATTCATCCTTTTTTTTTTTTTAAGATTGTATTCATTTATTTTTGAAAGAGATAGAGTACAAACTAGAGAGCACAAGCAGGGGGAAGAGGAAGGAGCAGGCTTCCTGCTGAGCAGGGAGCCTTATAAGGGGCTAGATCCCAGAACCTTGGGATCATGACTTGAGTGGAAGGCAGATGCTTCACCAAATGAGCCACCCAGGTGCTCCCCAACTAACTCATTCTTGGCAAACATTTAAATAGTAGTATTTGCTTATGGAAACATTACAAATCCACTACTGAATTTGATCTTAAAAACTTACAAGAGAAGAAAAAAAAAGTTATTTTTCCTATTTTACATATGGAGAGAGAGTAGGTAAGGGACTTGCCCAGGAATATATAATGCACTAGCACTGACTCAAGGCATTTGGTCCAGGGTCCTTCCATCCTCTTTCTTCGTTTGTGCGGAGCAATCATCAGGAAGCACTGGACACAGATCACTCCAGGACTTCTTTAAAACATTTCACTATTCCCACTGGGCAATGCCAAGATGGTGAGTCACCCAGCTCAGCTTTGTATTCTCTCATTTAAATGAATATCTGAGACTTTCACCAGTGTTTTGAGTCTCAGAGACCTGATTTCTTTCTGGGCAGGAGGTGGGGGGAGGTGAGAGAAATCCTAAAACAGGCGAAATCTTCGCATGAAAGTATTGAGATTGTTCTTGCAATTACAAGAATGAAAAATGTGATGGGTGCAAGTATTAAACAGCAATTTCAAAACGAGCCCGCTCAATAGCACAGCCTATTATTTACCTTGGAAATGGATTGGATGGCTCAGCTTCTCTCTTTTCAGGGAAGGAAACAAGAGCCCACCCACACCCCATCTTCCAGCACTTACAATTGTCTCTGAACACAGCTGAAGCCTCAATCTGTTATATGAGGTTCCTAATGAACTGTTCCACAGTGCTGGGCTTTCAGTAAAATATGCTTGAGATTATTAACTCTCAAATACAAAGATCGAGTCTAATCCAAACAAGATTCAGAGTTGAGTGAAAGAGAGAGGATGCACCTTTCCACACTGATGTTCACATGTTTAACCAGGGCTGTGGAGAGTGTCCTCTGTGAATACACCAAAGTTAATTTTAAACTTGGAAGTCTTCCATTTTAACGAATGTGAGATCATAAATGAGGAGAAGTAATATGTGACTTTAAAAAAATCTTTATCGGGGTGCTTGGGTGGCTTAGTAGGTAAGCGTCTGCGTTTGGCTCGGGTCCTGATCCCAGGGTCCTGGGATCCAGCCCTGAGTCTGGCTCCCTGCTCAGCAGAAAGCCTGCTTCTCTCTATTCCACACTCCTGCTTGTGTTCCCTCTCTGACTGTGTCTCTCTCTGTCAAACAAATAAATAAAATCTTAAAAAAAAATTCTTTGTCAATGTAGGCATGATCATCTCTATAAATAGCTTGCATGCTTTGCTGAAAAAAGTAAACTTTTAGTTATGATGCAGAATATTGTATTATTTTTTATTTACTTTGTCTGCAGACTAAGTAATCTACTGGTCAAAACAAGCTGTTACTTTGGTTCAAAGTATTTTGTAACTTAATGCCATACAGCAGGTAAGGTGAGCAGGAAAATATAAAAATAAGTAAGACACAAGGTAGCAAATAGGAAAATAAAGGTCACACATGTTCAGATTATCAAATTGCTTAATGAACTTGGAATTTTCAAACTCTCCCCCAGAAGGTATGTGTGGGGACAGGGAACACAGCATTTAAAAAGACTTTTTTTGTTGTTTTTTATCACTTTTTTAAATGTTAAAGTGTTGAGCTACAGCCCTTTGAATGTTTCAGGAGCATTATTCAATTTTTATTTTTCTGCCTGCTTCTATTTTGATAAGTGTTTTTATCCTCACATTGTCAATACAGGACTTGATCCTTAGAAACACTTTATCAATTAATTTCTTTTCGCAATATGGAAACACTAATGATTAGAAGCCCTGTATCACTGGATGTCTCAGATTGTAGCATCGGGAATTTACCCACAACTTGCTCTATGTCCCCTGGGTTCACTCCCCCCGCCCATGACATCTGCTAACTATATGTCAACAGAGACAAATCGAAGATCAGAGGAAACCTTATTTCCCAAAGATTCCAGATTGGGAATAACTATGACATCCCCCCTACTTGTCAGGAAATAAAATTACAACACACACAAAAGCTTTTTTTTTTTTTTTAAGATTTTATTTATTTATTTGACAGACAGAGATCACAAGTAGGCAGAGGCAGGCAGAGAGAGAGGGGGAAGCAGGCTCCCCGCTGAGCAGTGAGCCCGATGCGGGGCTCGATCCTAGGACCCTGGGACCATGACCTGAGCCGAAGGCAGAGGCTTAACCCACTGAGCCACCCAGGCACCCCACCAAAGCGTTTTTTTTGTTTTTTTGTTTTTAATTTTTTTATATGAACCTCACTGAAACACTAGCTAAGTGTTCTTGGTTTGTTTCTAGTAGAATTTCTAGCTTTGAGAATTAAGTTCAAAGGAAGAGAAATTGTTCCAATTAAGAGTACCTCGGAGCATCTGGGTGGCTCAGTAGGTTAAGCATCTGACTCTTGATTTTGGTTAAGGTCATGATCTCAGGGTCATGAGATCAAGCCTCACATCAGGCTCCGTGCTCAGTGAGGAGTCTGTTTGAGAGTCTCTCTCCCTCTTCCTCAGTCCCTACCCCCACTCATGTCCATGTTCATGTATGTTATTATGCTCTCCCACATGCTCACTCACTCTTTCTCTCTCTCTCAAGTAAACAAATCTTTAAAAAGAGAGGAAGATACAGAAAGGGACAGAGAGAAAGGGAGGGAGGCTACCTTGCAGTGGGAAGAGTAATATTAAAATATAGCCATCAAGGTTAGTAACCTTCCAGTTTATTCTAGGAAACCCAATAAAAATTACACATTGATTAAAAAAAAAAATCTTGAATTCTGCCAAGAAGTTCCTAAAACCCAGTTTCTCTTGCTGGTGGAAACCCTTCCATATTTTTTCTTCACACTTAAAGATTCTGGTACTGTGATTTTTCTGTATTGTTAAAGATTATTTTGTGTAATTTCAAGAAGCAGATATGCTGGATGAAATCCAATCTCTTCGGAAAACAAAGCCCTTTCCTTGTGAAAGAATAGCATCAGAAAACTTCATTTATCTTTAATAATAATAAAAGGTCCTCCGTTATTGGGAGCGAAAATAGATTGACATAAAACAATTTAGAGCTACTTGAATGGCAAATGTATGCTTTACTGGCTTGATTTCATTATCACCACCTAATTATCTGACATTCTCCACCAATCTGATCATCTTCACCACCCTACCAATCACATGAATTGTGTGGAATTAGAAGAAATAAGAATAATTTGTGATTTCTTAAATGCTTTATCAGTTTTGTTTTTAAATGTTTTTTCCTGATGCTAATATGAGACATTATAAAATGTGTCTAGGCACCTGACTTTGCAGGATAAGAAAAATAAAGAAAAAATTCAGTACTTTCTGGAGTTCAATACTAACACCATATAATTTTGTAACTACCTTTGTCTCCCAAGTTTCAGTTGCCTTCTCTCTGAAAACATGACAACTGAATGAAATCAGTACTCTTTTGAATGTAGAGAAAACTCTGCCCGTATTTCCAAGCCTTCTTGGCAGAGGTTAGTGTTCATTTATTCTGCTGTTATTGTGTATACATGTGTGGGAGTCTGGTATGTGGTAGGGGTTAGAGTAGTGAGAGAAAGCTGTAGATTATGAAAATAAATGCAATATTCATCTCTATAAATACTTCCACACAAAGACGCCATGGTCAAATTACTGAGAGGCACTATCTAACCTCAGGCTCTAACAGAAGATATGCTGACACAGGGAATAACACAGATGCAACAAAGTGGAAATGCAATGAAGATTGGTGAAAAATCAAATGGGCAACTTTCAGTGTAATTAAAATGTCACTGGTCAAGACTAATTTTGTCTTGAGTTGATGCTGATTCAAACATAATTTACAGAAAATATACTACTGAATTAAATATATAAGTATACTTAATAATGTGCAAGTGAAGGGTCCCTAAAACATTAGGTACTTCATGTTCTTATCTCACTTACATTGTTAAATTCTCCCACCAGAATGTCTTAATGCCAATAACTAATTACTTTGAAACAATATCATTTGAAAAATCCAGGTAACTTTGAATGAGTCTCTTAAATAAATGAAGTTTACTTAGATATACTGTGCAATTTGAATATCTACTCAGAAGACCCATGTTATTCGAAAAAAAGTATTTCATTTGCACAGTATCTCTTAGATTACACCAGTTAAATTTATTTAAATTGCAAAATTACTGCATATATATGGCAACCCTAGAGCTTTCTATGCTCATTTCCACTTTTACCACAAACATGGGAAAGAGCTAGTGGCAATGCAATATTTGAAGACACATAGATGTTGGAGTTAATACATGTTAAAAGCAACAAACATTACTATATATAAAAAATAATTTTGATGATTATTTTATGATGATTGTTCTATATAATATATATATATATATATATACTCTGCTTTAAAGAAAATATTAAAATTTAGACAGGTAGTAGCAAATAGACTTTAGCTAACAGAAATTAAGCACCCCCAAACTCTTCCTTTTTAGATTTTCTAAAGTACTGAACCTGCATTATGCGACTTAAAAATGTCCAAATGCTATCACATTAAGGACAGGGATGCATACACATATACTCTCAGCATAGAGGAAAAGTGGAGACTTGACAATACTATGGGTTCTTCTACCATCACACAAGTTATTCTGTATATCATTGCTTCCTTAATGATTTTGCTTGTAGACTAACCCTTGGTTAGGGAAACACTATATCCACCTATTAGCTATTGTATCTCCAACTCAAAGAACATCAATTACACACAGTCAAACCTCAATCAGCATCCACCGAAATGATGCATAAATGGATAAAATAAATCAGATATATGGGGGAAAATAAATTAAGGATTTTGCATTACAGAAAATTAGTTTTTGATTTGCAAACAAATTCATCATAGTTTTCTTTAAGAAGAAGTAAATGTCCTGGGGCACCTGGGTGGCTCAGTGGGTTAAAGCCTCTGCCTTTGGCTCAGGTCAGGATCCCAGGGTGTTGGGATCGAGCCCCGCATCAGACTCTCTGCTCAGCAGGGAGCCTGCTTCCCTTCCTCTCTCTCTGCCTGCCTCTCTGCCTACTTGTGATCTCTGTCTGTCAAATAAATAAAGTCTTAAAAAAAAAGAAGTAAATGTCTTTTGTGTGATTAAAAAAGAATACTATAAACAAAAGCAGACATTGTGATGCATTTGTAAGCACACTGTATTTCAAGAAAAATAATCTATTTTGTTTTATTTTACCACATTTGAATTAATATATAAATTTTATATTATGAGTTAGTTTTACTGTTAGCCTGGTAACGGACTAATACATCCTCATTTTCCATGTATTTTTGTAGGGGGAGAAGGTAATTGGGAATTACCAAATTTTAAAGCCAATTTTCTGAAAGAATTCTGACTGCTGAAAGAGAAAATGAAGTGCATTGGTGATGAGAAGAATTACCTACTAATCATCTGGCTATTTTTATATTGGGGCGTTATTTATTTTAGTTGCTAGTCATCAAACTCTGATAAATATAGCCAGGTCATTGTTACTCTTAGCCAAAAGTAAAATTTCTCTCATTTTAAAAAATGTAATTCCAGCACGGATAACACACAGCGTTCTGTTAGTGTATGATATAGTGATTCAACAGCTCTCTGCATTCCTCAGTGCCCATCATGACAGAGTGTTCTTAATCCACATCGCCTATTTCTCCCATCCCCCACCCACCTCCCCTCTGTTAAACATCAGTTTGTTTTCTATAGGTAAGAGTCGACAGACGAATGTACAAAGAAGATGTGGTCCATATATACTGTGGAATATTACTCAGCCATCAGGGAGGATGAATACCCACCATTTGCATTGACATGGATGGAAATGGAGGGGATTACACTAAGTGAAATAACTCAAGCAGGGAAATATGGTTTCACTCATATGTGGAACTTAAAGAACAGCACAGAGGACTGTAGGAGAAGGAAGGGAAAACTGAAGAGCGGTAAATCAGAGAGGGAGACAAGCCATGAGAGATTATAGACCCCGGGGAAAAATCCGAGGGTTTCAGAGGGGAGTGGGGTGAAGGGAAGAGATAGCTGGGTCATGGGTATTAAGGAGGTCACATGTTGTGATGAGCACTGGGTGTTACATGCAAGTAATGAATCACTGAACACTACATCAAAAACTAATGATGTACTGCGTGGTGACTAACTTAACATAAAAAAAAAGTCATCATTTGGTTTTTCTTTTCTTCTCCTTTGCTCATTTTTTTTTTTGTTTCTCAAATGAGTGAAATCATATGATACTTGTCTTTCTCTGACTTATTTTACTTACTACTATACTCTCTAGATCCATCTATGTTGCCACAAATGGCAAGATTTCATTCGTTTCTATGGTTGAGTAATACTGCATTTAATATACATATATACTATGTCTTCTTTATCCATTCCTCTATCAGTGGACACTTGCACTACTTCCATGGTTTGGCTATTGTAAATAATGGGGCAATCCACATAAGAGTGCATGTGTATTGCACTTTGAATTACTGTTCTTGTATTTTGGGTGTTAAGTACCCAGCAGTGCAATTGCTGGGTTTCAGGTTAGTTATATTTTTAACTTTTTGAGGACCTTCCATACTGTTTTCCACAGTGGCTGCACCAGCATGGATTCCCACCAACAGTGCACAAGGAATCCTTTCTTTCCACATCCTCTCTAACACTTGTTTCTTGTGTTTTTGATTTTAGCCATTCTGACAGGTGTGAGGTGATATCTCACTGTGGCTTTTATTTGTATTTCCCTGATGATTAGTGATATTGAGTAGCTTTTCATGTGTCTGTTGGCCATCTGTATGTCTTCTTTGAAGAAATGTCTGTTCATGTCTTCTACCCTTTTTAATTGGATTATTTGTTTTGTTCTGCTGAGTTGTACAAGGCCTTTATATGTTTTAGATACTAACCTTTTTATCAATAAGTAACTTGCAAATGTCTTCTCTCATTTAGTATGTTGTCTTAATTTTATTGATTGTTCCCCTTGCTATGCAGAAGATTTTTATTTTGATGTAGTCCCAGCAGTTTATTTTTGCTTTGTTTCCCTTGCCTCAGTAGACACAACTAGAAAATTGTCCATACAGTCAATGCCAAAGAAATTACTGCCCAGGCTCTCTTCTAGCATTTTTGCAGTTTCAGATATCACATTTAGATCCTTAATCCATTTAGTTGATTTTTGTGTCTGGTATAAGAAAGTGGTCCAGTTTCACTCTTTTGCATGTTTTCCCAAAACCATTTGTTGAAGAGATTTTTCTTTTTCCCATTGCATATTTTTGTCTCCACTGTAAAAGATTAATTGACCACATAATTGTGGATTTATTTCTGGTCTCCCTATTCTGTTTCATTGATCTATGTGTCTATTTTTGTGCCATTACCATACTGTTTTGATTAGTATATCTTTGCAGTATACCTTGAAATCTGGGGTTGTGATACCTCCGGTTCCATTCTTCTTTTTCAAGATTGTTTTTGCTATTTGGGATCTTTTGCAGTTCTATAAAAATTTTAGGATGGCTTGTTCTAGTTCTGTGAAAAATGCTATTGGTATCTGATAGGGATTACATTAAATTTAGATTGCTTTGGATAGTCTGAACATTTAAACAATATCTGTTCTTCTAATCCATGAGTATGGAATACCTTTCCATTTGTTTTTGTTATCTTCAATTTCTTTCATCTACGTTTTACAGTTTTCAGAATACAGGTCTTTCACCTCCTTAGTTAAGTTTATCCCTATTTTATTCTTCTTGGTGCAATTGTAAATGGGATTGTTTTCTTAATTTCTCTTTCTGCTACTTCATTATTAATGTATAGAAATTCATTTATCACTTCTAGTAGTTTTTGGTAGGGTCTTTAGGGTTTTCGATTTACAGTATCAGATCATCTGCAAATAGTGAAAGTTATATTTTGTCCTTACCAATTTAGATATGTTTTATTTCTTTTTTCTTACCTGACTGCTGTAGCTAGTACTTTGGTATTTCGTGGAACAAAAGTGGTGACAATAGACATCCTTGTCTTTTCCTGATCTTAGGTAAAAAAAAAAAACTCTCATTTTTTTCACCACTGACTATGATGTTAGCTGTTAGCTGTGGGTTTTTTATATATGGTCTTTATTATGTTGAGGTATGTTCCCTCTCAGCTTATTTTGCTGAGAGTTTTATCATGAATGGATGGTGCATACTTCGTCAAATGCTTTTTCTGCATTTATTGAAATGATCATATGGTTTTTATTCTTTCTCGTTGATCTGATGTATCATGCTGATCGATTTGTGAATGATTTTTTTAATGTATTGTTGTATCTGGTTTCCTAATATTTTGTTAAAGGATTTTTGCATTTCTGTTCATCAGAGATGTTGGCCTGTAGTTCTCTTTTTCACTAGTGTCTGTATCTGGTTTTGGTATCATGGAAATGCTGGCCTCACAGAATGAACTTGGAAGACTTCCTTCCTGTTGTGGAAGAGTCTATTTTGGTTTGTTGTTTTTACTGTCGATCTCATTACTGGGATCTCGCATGCAAAAGATGAATCCCAATAACATTTGGCTTTGAAAGCCAGAGGGGCCAAATTTCATAAGTTCTTACAACTAGTGGGGTTTAAAACATGGAACTTTAAAATCAGCAGGTTCCTGGGAGACTCGAGAGGGCAAGAGGAAACGGAGTCCCTGCTCTTTAAGAGACAAACAGCTGTGGGATCCTTGGTGTGTGCGTCTACTTCTCTCCTCTCTCTGCCACAACATCCTTCCCTCCCATGGGGATTCTGTAGTCTACTGAGCTCCTGACTGCATATCCACTCTTCCTGCCATCTTCAATGTGGCCTCTTTTCTACTTTCAGCTGTGGAAAGTCTGTTCTGCCAGTCTTCAGGTCGCTTTCTGGGTTATTTACACTGAAGTGGCTGTTATCTACTTGTACCTGTGGGACAAGGTGAGCTTAGGATCCTCCTACTGCATCAGCTTCCTCAGAAGTCTCTTCTTCTTCTTCTTCTTTTTCTATTACAAATTAAAGTATAGAAATGTTGGAGTCTGTCAACTAAGTCATTAGGCCATTTTTACTTTCAGTAAAATGCATCTAGAACTTTTTGTACAGATAAATAGAATATGTTATATGTTCCTTCTACTCTTCCCCTCAGTGCACAAAGAACAAGAGTCTGAGGGTTGGTCTCCATAGCTAAGGTTTCCAAAGAACACCATAATTGCTCCACAGGAAATAATCCTGGGAGTATATTCAAGGTCAGGCTTACTTGCCTTCGACTACTTGACCTTCAAACATACGCACACATGCACACACACTGAATGTGGGAAATTATAAATAAAAATTTAAAAATCAAGCAAGTGAAAATATAAATGCCCATATTAAGTACAGTCAGCCCACTTCCTTCCTGCCGATGCCTCTGAAAGGGAGAGCATCTTCCTGCCTCAGGTCATGGGGTGTTATGACTGGCTGCCTAGTTAGTCACCTGTCTGTGGCAGGCAGGGAAGGAAGTCTCAGTGCAGGAAAGTGGGGAAAATAAGGTAATTCCACCTGCTGGGGTTCCATAGGTCACACCATTTGGGCATTTCATGCCTTGACCCAGACTCTGTGCATACAGCATCTCGAAGTGTGCAAAGGGAATGAAAACCATCAGCTCACAGTGATCAGGTTCTGTGTTGTGAGCAGTCAGTATGTCCTTCAGACAAGGAGGATGTACTTCAGGATCCCAAATGAAGGAGAAAAAATTTCTATGTAACAAAGGTGAGAAAGGAAGAATATATGAGCAAGATCCTCAAAAGTCTCTCAGGAAACAGCCTTCTTCTTGCTTTTGACCTCAAAGTAAAGAATGAAACCAAACATTAAACACTAGTCTGAGAACTGAATCGCACCCCCTTTTCTCTTTCTCTCTGGATGCTTGGTAGAACTTGCACCGGACAACTGTGGCACTTGCAGGCTGCGCAGCACTTTTCTTACAATGGGCTCAGACTGCACACGTAGGGGTTACTTATTTCTGTGTTTGGCAAACCCCTGTGAGGTGGAGGACGCCCTCCTGTTGGTGTCATTCAACGGCTGTGTCTACATGCTGCCTATCTACACAACGAAGAAGTTTGAAGACCCTCTCGGATTTTGTGTCAACATGACACAACTTTCCGGGTGAGTGAACTGTGTGTGGGCTCTACATATTATAAACACAGTAAATATTTATCAAAACCTTTCATGAAATTCCTATAGCCGAGGCGTTCTCTCCCCCAGAAGAGCAGCTCTTCCACTGGTTCTTTGCCTTGATAGTGCGCTCCGTGCGCCACGTGGACAAAATACAGAGCAACCAGACCACTTCACTTCCCTGCTAGGATGTATTTTCCCACCCAGTTCCCAGTTTTACAGAAATGGTGTGGTGTATTTATAAAAGCAGTGTAAATTGAATACAACATTTTTTTTTCTATTTATATTAGCTCTTCAGAAGGAAGTAGAATTGCTTGCTCAGCACTTTGTCCATCACAGCTTCCAGCAGCGTGCCTGGCATGTGGCCGTAATCACACAACTACTTAGCAATTAAAATACAGTTTATAAAATAAAGAGGTGGGAAACTTAACTCTGGAGAGGGGCACCAATGAAATTCCACAGGTTGAGGGAGCAAGACTAATTATTAGTGGAATAGCAAGTAATTGAAAATCAACTAGCATTTTGCTTTGATTTCTATGCCATGTTTCCAGAGACTAAAGGGAAGAAAAGAAGGATAAGGAGGAGTAAAAGAAGAAAGGAAACAGAGGAAAGGCTGAACTCAATTATTACCAACAGTTTGTGCCTTTGTAAACGTCAAACGCTTGCTTATTTTTATCCTTAAATTTCAACCTATCTTCTTATTATTTAATATAACAAGTGAAGTTAGAAAATACTAAATAGTTATAGTTGCCCAGAAACTCAGTCCACTACTTCATCTCAATAAAAAACAAGTAGTGTTGATTATTAGTGGGTTAATTAAATATGTGATTCTGTTGAGGCACCATATTATTTTTTCTTGTCCTTATGTATCATAAATTAAGAAAAATATCTTCTTAAATTTACATCTTCGGATCAGACTTTGCCCTGAGCCCCAGACAAATGCATCCAATTATTTCATGTGAATACATTGTGAAATTCTATAGGTACTACAATTATTTCCCTTCTTCCCCAAAACCAACCACCCCTTCCTCTACTGATATAAACATCATCACTATACACAGCAGCTCATAAGAAGGCACTTGGGTTGACGTTTTTTTGGGGGGGGTGGGTGGGGGCCTGGTATTTTGTGTGAGAATATGTGTTGTGTGGATGTGTCTGTGCGTGTGTGTGTATGCATACACTTGTGTGTGCATGTGTGTGTGTGTATTTGGGAGGAAAGGGGACTGATCAATGACCTCAGGGAAAAGAGAAAGTTTGCCCAGAGAGTTGTGGAGAGAAGGCTCCATTTTGTTGGCTATGACTTTAATGCTGTGGGCACATGTGTCAAGGCTGTGTAGATGTATTTTTCCTTCATTGCTGCCCAGGGATGATGACTGAATATTCTGAGTGTCTGTTTTTAAACAAGAGCCTATGCCACACCTTCCCTCCTGAGACAGAATTTGAGTCTGTACAGACTTTTAAGATGTGAGTGATTTTTCCTGAGTATTTTGTCTCCTGGTTTCCACTGACTCTTTAAGATGCCAAGTGCTAGTCTGACAGTGGTTCCCTTATGGGCTACTCATACCACCTTTCTGTTTGTTGTGCAGTTTTGTTCTGTTGTCACTATATGTAACTCATTTTATCTTTGTTAAAGTTTGGTGAGCCTCCTGAATATGAGGGTTGGTGAGTTTTTCTGATTCTACAATTTTCTCATCTATTTTTTAACTTTGCCTCCTGCCAGTTATTTCTTTTCTCTCTAGCAACTTTCATGAGCTTCCACAAGGACCTTGTCTGCCCGTCATCCATGACTCTTGGTCTCTTCTCATGCTCTCCATCTCTTTGGTCTGCTTTTTAATCTGTATGGCCTTCTATCACTTCCTTTGTAGCACCTACGATTTTCAGGTCAGTTTGTATCATGTATCAAAACTTTGTTCCTTAAACTGTACTTCATGTTGAATATTGAATTTATACTTTAATTACAAAATGGGCTGAGCCCTTTATCTCAATTACTATGACTTTGGAAATCCTAGAGTCATCTTCAAACCCCACTTCTTCTCATCATTCAAAATTGTTCTATTTTGAATTGTTCTGATAAATCAAATTGTTCTGAAAATCAAATTCCAAATTCCTACTCTGCCCACAGCCTTATATTGTTCTAAACTCTGATCCTTTACTTTGGCTGTCCTAGTCCTTCAGCCCCATGGAAGCTGCCTTACCCTTGTTCACATTTATCATTTCTTACAGTATTACTAAACAATTCCTCTGTCATGGTTCACTCCTCAGTTCTGATCCTTCTCCCTCACTATCACTAGAATACTTCTATAATAAAAATGTGATTGTCATTCCCTACTCAAAAATTTTTTTTATTTAATAGGTCCCCATTATTTCTTCATGAAATGCAAGGAGGCCCAAAATAACCTAAAACTGGACTACATCTCCAGCTCATCTTGCCCATGTGTTCCATAGTGCTCTAGGTCTATGTAAGCTGAACAATTCGTCATTACCCGTATGCACCATTACTTTCTCTGTGTTGTTGTGTCCTTTCGTGTTAAATATTCTGTTTGAAATAGCTTCCTCAACTAGCCACAGCTCACCATACACATACATGTACATGTACACACATACTTTCCTTCCTTAATTCCTAGTTAGTATTTTGAGAATCCACTGAAGTGTCTCTTCCCACTGGGAAGCCAACCACACCTCCCACGATGAATCAAGAGTCATTTCTTTGTGCTACATACCATCCCATTTATACTCCTAGCCTATAATTTGTACATAATCTACTGTATTTACCCCCTCACACACACACACTGGATTGCTGGTGCCTTATCAGTACAGAGTGTCCATTATCTTTGTATCTCTGGTACCCAGTGCAGTGTCTTCCACGTTGTTGGCATTAAAAGAAAAAAATCAAATGGATTATATCTAAAAAGGTCCGTACTTGCCCCTCAAACTGCCAACATTGTGCTTGTTTCTGAGGTCCCATCTCCCTCCTCCCCTCTAGGGCATGTGATTGGCATCTTTACTGAAGACCTACAGAACTAACTCTACTTTGTCAGAACGAAAATGATGCAAGTGTATCTCAAACAAACATATTCAGTACTCTGAGCTTCTTAAGTCTAGGAACTTTTCAAAAAAGTTTGCATTCATCATTAGAAGATATTTACTGAGAAGCTCTATGTAAATTTGATCCCAGGGTTCCTCATCCACTTCCAGTCCCACTCCACACTCACTCCCCCCCACCAAAGCTTATCAACCTGGAGCAGAATCAATTCTATTAATAACAGTGGGTACTAGCAAGTATATTCAATCAAGCTCCATCAGATACTATTAATTTAATCTGTAAGTTATATGCTTTTCCTCAGCTTAAGAAAGCATTTTGATTAGCTTGCTTGTACTTTTGCATCTACTGTTCATGACATATTCAAGGAAGTAGAGAATACTGACCCAAAGATGCCCAACAACCAAACTACAGCCATGTCTTCTGCAAGCGGCCATTTGGACTAGGACTACAGACAAATATGAAATGCATGATAGAAAGGCTTCCTTCCAAATAAAAGCACTAGGCGTATAATACCTTAAACAACAAATGCCACATAGCCCAGGGATTAATTCAATTAGCATTACATAAATGTTCTGTGAGAACTGAATTACCTCCCATCTCACAGTTTGAGATAACATCCTGTCATCCATCATCGCTGGGAAAATCATGGGTTCCCCAGCCCAATTCACATTGAGGTAATTATGCTAGCTAATAAGAAATGTCAAGGAGTAAATACATTCCACAGCACTAATCTTATACATATTTTAAGCCTGATACTTAAACCTGTTACAGCGTTATCCAGAAGGAAAGAAAAAGAGACGATGAGGAAAAGACAAACAAGAAATCTATGTGGATTCTTAAATTCTCTCAACTCTTTGACCCAATCTATAATCCTTTGATTCTGTTGATTAATCCTATGGCTACAGCCTTTGGGAAAAATTGCAGGAAGGAACTATTAACATTCACTTCCTCTCTAGGAAGGATTAGATTCAAGAATCCCCACTATGTGTAGTCACAAAACAAAAGCTTCTCTCATTCCATTCAAATTAAATTTCTTCTGATATTTTTGGGCCTGGAAGTCTTCTTTTTTATTTTTTTTAAGATTTTATTTATTTATTTGACAGGCACAGATCACAAGCAGGCAGAGAGGCAGGCAGAGAGAGGGGGAAGCAGGCTCCCTGCTGAGCAGAGAGCAGATGTGGGGCTCAATCCCAGGACCCTGGGATCATGACCTGATCTGAAGGCAGAGGCTTTAACCCACTAAACCACCCAGGCGCCCCTGGCATGGAAGTCTTCTGACTTATGTTTCTCTCCCTTCCCACACTGGCTACCTATCTTCTCTCACTCTATGTTCCCTGGCTCGGTCATCATAGCCTGGCCAGGGCTGGCAAAGAGCATGTTGGAAGTATCCATAGGTATCCCAGAAAATATCCACGTGGTGTTCTGGGCACTAGAGTCAACCAGTTATCAGGGAAAGTTATTATTTCTAGGATATGTCTCTGGGTGATAGGACAGAGCAACAAATAAGATACATTATCTACTAACCTTCATCATTTTATCTAGTAGACTTTAAGAATTATTGACAGCATCATAGTATTTCCTTAGGGAAAACTAACTCTGATAGCAATCAGGAAAAAAAAAATACCATTGGAAAAATACAGAGGGGGGGGTGGGTGGCTCAGTCATTGAAACATTTGCCTTGACTCAGGTCATGATCCTGGGGTCCTGGGATCGAACCCCAAATTGGGGTCCTTGCTCAGTGAGGAGTCTGCATCTCCCTCTAATCTGTTTGCTGCTCCCCCTGCTCATGTTCTTTTTCTCTCTTTCTCTCTGTCAAATAAAATAAATAAAATCTTCTATTAAAAAAAGAAAAAATACATGAATAATCTTTTTT
This sequence comes from Mellivora capensis, assembly GCA_004024625.1. Taxonomy (NCBI): domain Eukaryota; kingdom Metazoa; phylum Chordata; class Mammalia; order Carnivora; family Mustelidae; genus Mellivora; species Mellivora capensis. Next base: position 90,293 of record PISX010001157.1, on the reverse strand, counting down.
TTTTTGCAATTGGGATTGTTTTCAGACATCATAATATCATTTCCTACAGCTGTGTTTCATGTAGTTCTCAAGTACCATGCCCATTAAAAGTAATCTGAAAACTGAATTAATGTCACATAATTCACATTTTCATGATGTTTTATAACTTCAAAGATTCTAAAAATTGAAATTACCAAATCAACAGGAAGTTTTTCTGTAAGATTTCATTATGTAAGTTTCTATTTTTAAGAAATGAAAGAAAAGGGAATCTGAATTCATTAACATATTCTAATTAAATTAAGGAATGCTATTATTAGTTGTAAAAATACACTCTCAGTTTTCAGGGGCTCAGTGAACAGGTATAAAATTGATAACAGATTTAGCCCAACTAAAATAAGTCTATGGTTTTCCAGGATAAGTATCTTTTACAGATTTTGGAAATTAAAATGAACTCAAAGTAGTTATTTTAAATTAATTTAAATTCTAATTTAATTTTTAAAGCTTTTGGTATTTGTACATTATCAACTTTGATACGTCCATTATGCAAGTTTAATTAAATTAATCTAAATTAACAAAATAGATATCCCCATCCCACTTACTATGGCACTAAATACTCAGTCTGAGTGATTCTTTTTAACTAAAAGAGAGATTATGCTGGTGTCAGGTAGGTACCATCTCAGAGTTGTGGGGCAATAAGACTTTACACTAAAATGCGCTGGGATATATCATATTTGTAGTAGAATGTTCCTATGTTTACAGAAGACAAATTCTCGTGATTCTTCTCATAACTTAGCACGCAGAAGTCACTCATCAGTTCCTTAAGGAACACATTTTCTCCTCTGTGTCCAAAGTTAATAGGCCCTACAGAAAACTGATGAAATAAAATTGTTTTATTCTGCAGCCAATAGGAGCCTCCAGGAGGTGTGCAGGGGGTCCTCTACTACAGGAAAGACACACAATTAAGGTACCTTCAGTCATTGGAACTTAGTTCGTTTTGATGATCTTCAAAGCAGAAAACTCCAATGAAAACTGCCAAGATATTAGTCCTTTTTTAAATGTAGAGCTTGATACTTCATGTCACAGCTTAACTACATCCATGCATGTTAAATTCTCAGTATGATTTGCTCAGGAAATACATTAAAATGTGTTTCAGGAAAATCTAAAAGGTTTCATCGTCACCATCATCATTTCACCTCCCATGAGACTTTCCAGTCAGCTTTTGGCCCTCCTCCTTCTATAAAGCCTCCCCTTGACAAAGTTGGTCCTCCAGTAATGGCAGGCCACCATCTGGTGTGCTCAGCAGCAGGAGCACAGAGGATCCCCCCTTCCTTGAACCACCTCCCGCACTCGGCCTCCCGGACACCACACTGTCCAGCTCTCCTGCTTGCTCTCCATTTACGATTTCTCCTCAACTCTTGTTTTCCTCATTATATTACTTCCAGGTGTACAACAAGGTGATTCGATATTTGTATATGCTGTGAAATGATTACCATAAGTCTACCTAACACCCACTACCATATGTAGTTACAGAAATTTTTTCTAATGATGAGAACTTCTAAGATTTACTCTCTTAGAACCTTTCAATATAAAATATGGTATCATTATTAACTACAGTTATCATGCTGTACCTCACATTCCCATGGCTTATTTACTTTATAACTGGAAGTTTGTACCTTTTGACTCCCCTCCCCCATTTTCCCCACCCTTATGCCCTGCCTCTGACAACCACCAATCTGTTCTCTGTATCTTTAAGCTTGTTTTTTTATCATTTATCATGATAAATGATATCATTTATCATGATAAATGATATCATTTATCAATGATAAAAACTTAAGTTTCCACATATAAGTGGAATTTATTCAGTATTTATTTATCCAGTTTATCCAATTTATCCAGTATTTATCTTTGTCTATTTCACTTAGCATAACACCCTCAAGATTCAACCATGTTGTCACAAATGACAAGATTTCATTCTTCTTTATGGCTGAATAATATTCCAGTGTGTGTGTGTCTGTGTGTGTGTGTCTGTGTGTGTGTGTGTATAAACACATTTTCTTTATGTGGTATATATATCCCTCAATGGATGAGTTCATTTCCAGTCTTGGCTACTGTAAGTAACCTTGCAGTGAACATGGCAGTGTATATATCTTTTCAAGTTACTGTTTCTGTGTTCCTTGGATAAATACTCAGGTGTAGAATTGCTGGATCATATGGTATTTCTATTTTTAATATTTTGAGGAACGCCCATACTTCTTTTCATAGTAGCTGAGCCAATTTATATTACCACCAACAGTGCACAAAATTTCCTTTTCTCCACATCCTTGCCAACACTTGTCTTTTAAATAACAGCCATTCTAACAGGTGTGAGGTAATATCTCACTATAGTTTTTTATTCGGTTTCCTTGATGATTAATGATGTTGAGCGTCTTTTTGTGTACCTGTTGGCCATCTGTATGTGTTTTTTGGAAAAATATCTGCTACCAATTGTTTTAATTGAATTGTTTATTTTTTGTTATTGAGTTCTATGAGTTCTTTATAAATTGTGGCCATTAAATCTTTATTACATATGTGATTTGCAAATATTTCCTCCCAAAAAGTAGGTTACTTTTTCATTTTGTTGATGGCTTCCTTTGCTGTGCAGATGCTTTTTGGTTTGATGTAGTCCCACTTGTTTACTTTTGCCATTGTTGCCTATGTTATTGGTGTCAAACCAATAAGTAAATAAGTAAAGAAACTATTGCCAAGAGCAATACCAAGGAGCTTACCACCTATGTCTTCTTCTAGCCTTTTATGGTTTCAGGTCCTACATTTAAATCTTTAATGTATTTTGAGTTAATTTTTGTGTATGGTATAAGAACGTAATCCAGTTTCCTTCTTTCTCACGTGGCTGTCCAGCTTTCCCAACACCATTTATTGAAGAGATCTCCTCAACTCTTAAACTTCTTAGTGTTGAACTCTTTACTTGGACCCCTTTCCTTCCTACATTTTCTACATTTATTCTTTTGTGAACCCCCCTAATGCAATGTGCTTAAATGTCCTCTATATGCTAACAACTCCTAAATGTACATCTCTAGTTCAAAAATCTTTACTGAAGACTAAGCCTATATATGCACTACCTACTTCATGTCTAACAGACGTCTCAGAAAAGCATGTGCTAAAACTGAGTCCTGACCTACAAAGTCTTCTCCATTGCAAGTAGTGGGAATTCCATTCTTCCAGTTTTCAGGAGAGACTTCTTCTTCTCACTCACATATCTCATCTGTCCACACATTTACTCTAGTGGTTCTATCTTTCAATTATACTTTCAGCTCAGCCACTTCTCAACCCCTTCTCCACCTTGTCCAAGACCCTCTCACTCAGGTCACCACATTTACCTCCAAACTGATGTTCACTTGCACTCTTGCCATCCTCCTTTAGGTCTACTTTCAATACCATAGCCAAGGTAAGTTGGATCATATTCTCCTTCCAAACCAAACCTTCCATTTTTTTCTTACTTCATTCATAGAAAAAGCCAACATAATCATGATGATCTGTAAACCATATATAATCTGCATTTCCCACAACACCTCAATCTAAGATAGGAACATCTTTTCTATTGCTTTTCCCTGAATAGACATCTCCTCTACCCCAATCGTCATCAATCACCAAATTTTGTTACTTTGGCAACAAATACAAACACAAGAAAATGGTTCCCTGGATGCATCTGATGCAGTAGAAGTACCCTACTATTCTTTATTTTTCACACAGTATTCTTTTAATCTGGAGTGATATTCCGAATTCATCCTCTGCCCCTCCCCCTTACTTGTGCCTGTGCTCACTCTCTCTCTCAAATAAATAAAATTTTTTAAAAAAGGTTTTACTTCATATTATTGAAAGATTTTTCCTCTCCAATTTTAAATGTGAGTCAAAGGGAAAAGAAGGTCTAATATCAATTCTGGTTATTGGTTATTTAAAATGAGAGAAGTGTCTGTTTTCCATTTCATTATTTATGTTACTTAACAATTTGGGCCTCAGTTTCCTTATTAATTATGCAAAGCTTTAAGATTGCTAAGATTCTTAAAGCCTATCTGAACGTAGAGAACAGTACAAAAGAAAGCAAAATATTAATATTCTCGGTTCCACATGTTTTCAAGCAAATTTTAGTTTTCAAAGTCAATTTTTCAAAATTTTGTTCTTACAATTTTCTTTTCAGAGAAAAATCAAGAGTCTATCCATCAGAAATAAAATAATTTGTGTGACTTGTATAAATGTCAGAAAGAAGTTCTTTACAGAAAAGGTGGGGAACTATGATTATTTCATGTCCTAAGAGTCATCTCATCAAAGTATTACAGAATCATGGAAGAGGTTTGAATTCCTGAAAAATCTCCTCTCTATATAATGGAAAACATTTTCTTATTTTTTTATGGCAAGATGAGCCATTTTTATTACATATTCATTTCTGTATCATATACACACAATTCCAATTTAATTAACATCTTTAAAATTATAAAAATGTACAGTTATGTGAATATCTGTATCAATGATTATTTTTTACATAGAAATGTTGAGTCCCATATTTAGCTGAAAACTTACACTGGTCATTTAAGTGGTTTTCAATTTATTTTGAAATCGCCCTTTCTCCTGTTACCGGACGGTGGTACAGCATATACCACTGAAACATCCACCAAGTAAAACCAGATAGTTCATTTCATCTCCCCAAGCAAGAAGCACGCAGGATTTAAAGAAAGGAGAATAGCATCTAGTTCCTTGTCTGGTTGGGCTTTCCATCTCCACCTACACAGCCATGTCCTTTCTCGGATCTGGAAAGTCCTTGAGCATTTTCTCCCTCTTGTACCTCAGTGAGGACCAGCTCCCAGGCAGTTTCAGGGCTGCAGAGCACTGGGTGGGGTGGCAGGCGGTGCTGCCAGAGCTGGGCCTGCTGGGCTGGGGCCTCAGCCTCCCTAGTCCATCCCCTACTGGAAGCTAGTCCAGTCTGTGTAGCAGATACCCTCCTAACTCCTTCTGCCTATGTTGGTTTGTCTCCACTTGCACAGGGGAGCTGCAACCTTCATGAGGTAGGTGAGCACTGGCCATGGGTCCTCCTGTCCCTTTCCACCCAAGCACTTACACACTGAGGGTACTAGAATCTGGAGCAAGTTGGCCCTGTGATTTCTAAGTTGTGTTCACGGGGAGTCCAGGCCTCTCTGCCCTCTGAGACTCCATGCATGAAATACTCTGTCATAAATCTAACAGCTTTTCATTTATAATTTAATGATGGTTCATCACTGACCTCAGAGGAATGGTATGGAAGTTAATGAGACTGGGTCTGTGATCTTCTTGGAAGACACACAGCCCTTAAACAGTGCACTGAGTATTGGAATGATCTTCAAGTTTTCATTTTCAGATAACACATTTGGAGAAAAAAAAAAAAAAGGCTCTAACAGCTTCAATATCAGAAGTCTCTAAAACCCTTACTTTTATACTTTCCTTTTCATGTTTATACTCTACAGATACATTTTGGAAAGTTTAATTACGTGTCAGTGATGTTAACTTTTTATTTTTTCTTACATTTGTGACTGCAAATTCATTTATATAATCTATAAACACCCTTCTATACATTAACATTGTCCTTGGCCTGAGTTCCTGGGAAAAGGGGAGTGATTTAACTCTAATATTTGGGAGATACTCAGTGTAAATGAGACATGCTAGTGATACCTTATCTTATGCCTGATTTTCGCATTTTTATGTGCATTTACTTATTACTTCCTTGAGTGACAACCAGTAATCACAGTCACTGTTCTAAACATTGTGCAGAAAAGGGTATACCATAGAAAATTATTGCAAATTATGAAATGTTAAACTTTGAGTGTTATTGTAAAACTGCTTTGTACATATTTACCCAAGTCCCAACTTGATTCCAAATAAATAGGAACACGTGAGGCAAACCCTGGGCATTCATGGAGCAAAGCAACGCAACACCACAGAAATGAGTGGCTGGGGCCTGCTGGAAGGATCGGGTTCCCTGAAGGAACACAGAGCTGCTGCATGAACAATTGAACATCTGTTATTTACAGCAGGTTTACAAGTGGAGCTTATGCGAGCTCATCACAGAGGTTTACCAACACAACCGCATTTTTCAGAGAGGAGCCTCATCGCAGCGCATCTGTCTCCCTCATTTAAACAGTGTTTTCTGTTCCTATTCCTGAGCTCGGTGTAGGAACCAAGCACTAAAGAAACAATTGTTGATTTTTTTTTTTTTTTTTTTTTTTTGGAGAGAAGCTAATGAGGAAAAGTAAAAGTGCTCTGGGGTATAATGCAAGTCGGAACAAACACGGGGACTGTTCAGAAGTCCCATTTTCACATCCCCCCTCCCACTTGCTGGAAGCACCAGTGTTATTATTCTCTCCAGGTCGGGAAATTGTGCAGATAAGGATGCTACAAATTCTCAGTGATGAAAGCTTGACTCGACTTAAATGATGTTTGGAATTATTTGGTCTCACCCTATGATTTTTAATGATTCACGAAAACGCAAAATAGCTGCCGTTAAACCCTCTTTGAGGAAATTAATCCTCTGAACTTCACCAGATGTTGGTGCACAGAGATAAATGTATGCCTCCAGTTTAGATCCACTTATGAAAATTGCTCATAAAGTTTGGTAAATCTGAGACCATCTGAAGATAATTAGCTCGTTTGCATACAAGTGAATCCATTATATAGAAGGATGGACTGAGACAGGAATTAGCAAGGTGAATTGAAATAAAATTCTGAAACACTAGGAAAAAAACACAGACAACAATCTCTTTGACATCAGCCATAGAAACATTTTTCTAGATACATTTCCTCAGGCAAGGGAAACAAAAGCAAAAATAAAATATTGGGATGACACCAAAAGAAAAAGCTCTTGCACAGTGAAGGAAACCATTGACAAAAGAACAAGGCAACCCAGAGAATGGGAGAAGATGTAATAAGGGATTAATATCCAAAACGCATAAAGAATTTCTACAAGCCAACACCAAAAAATGCAAATAATCCAATTACAATAGGTTGAGGGCCTGAATAGACATTTCTAAAGGAAGATATACAGATGGCCAGCAGGTACATGAAAAGATGGTCAACATCACTGATCATCAGGGAAATGCAAATCAGAATCACAATGAGAAATCTCCTCACCCCAATCAGAATGGCTAGGATCAAGACGACAAGTGTTGGCAGGGATGGAGAAAGGGGAACCCTATTGGTGGAAATGCAAACAGGCATAGCCATTGTGGAACAATATGGAGATTCCTCAAAAAATTAAAAATAGAAAAGGGTATTTACCAAATGTAATGAAAACATAATGCAAAAAGATACATGTGCCCCTATATTTATTGCAGAATTATTTACAATAGCCAAGATTTGGAAGCAACTTAAGTGTCCATCAACAGATGAATGGATAAAGAAAAATGGAATATTATGCAGCCATAAAAAGAAGATCTTGCCATTTGTGACAACACGGATGGACCTAAAGGGTATTATGCTCTGTGAAATAAGTCAGTCAGAAAAAGACAAATACTAAATATTTTCATTTATAGGTAGAATGTAAAAAAACAAAACAAGAAACAAACAAAGCAGAAACACACCCATAAGTACAGAGAACAAACTGGTATTTTACAAACAGGGTGGGGAGATGGGCAAAATGGGTGAAGGGGAGTGGGAGATTCAGGCTTCTGTCTATGGAATAAGTTGTGGGGATGAAAGGTACAGTGTAGGGAGTGCAGTCAATGGCTTTGTGATAGCGCTGTGTGGTGACTGGGGATGGTTACATTGCGCTGAGCACAGCAGAACCTATAGACTTGCTGAATCACGGAGTCGTGCACCTGAAACTAACATGACATTGCGTGTCAATTATACTTCAATTTAAAAAAAAATTTGATTTGTTTCTTAAATTCCACATATGGGTAAATCATATGATAATTGTCTTTCTCTGATTGACTTATTTCACTTGGCCTGACACCCTCCAGTTCCATTCACGTTGTTGTAAATGGCAAGATTTCATTTTACCTCTTAAACTAAAAATACACTCTATGTTAATTAGTTGAATGTAATTTTTTAAATGAATTTTTAAAAAATATGAAATGCACCTAAAGGGAATGGTCATAGTTACTGGAAAAATAGTCATGCCCTGAAAAAAAAATTCTATGACACGTACACTCACACATGCACACACACTCACAAGAGCACAGGAAGGACCAGTGTATCATTTCTTCCATCATCCTCCAGATACTATGAGTGAACATGAGGTAAGGGACTTAAAAGGGGTCCCTAACAACAAAGGTAAGGGACTTAAAGGAGATCCCTAACAAACACATCTCTTTGAATCTGTTTTCTCGTGTAAAATGGCTGTGATGGTATCTTTCTTGTGGGGCTGTTACATGTGTTAAATGAGCTACTGTCTAGAAAGTGTCCAGCATTGTTCTTGGTCCACAGAAGGAGCTGGCAATGGTGAGTCTAACCTTGGCACTCTGTGGTTGTTTGGGGGAGTCACTAAGACCATGCTCTCTCTGGGTGCATTTCAGAATCCTGTGCACATTCATCTTTGATGCCTGTCTCAGTCCATCCTTCTATATAATGAACTCATCTTTATGCAGATGAGCTAATTATCTTCAGATGGTCTTACGTTTATGAAGAAAAATCTGCAAATGTCAAATAACCAATGATTGATAATTATGTGAAAAATGTGCACAAACTCTCCAATAGTCAAAGAATAGAAGTTAGTAGGACATAATAGTTCCTGTCCAGGAAACAGTCATATTCCTAGAAGGACATGCACCAAAATGTTAATGGTGTTCATTACTGAGTGCCGAGAAATATTTTGGGTTTTTTCCCTGTCCCTTCCCGAACTCTTGTTTTTCAAAAGATATAAATTTTATAATAAAAGGAAAAAAATACCCTACTTCTGCTTCTAGGGTAAAAGTACATTGAAAATGCTGGCCTCCTATGTTTGTAAAAGAATGAAATTCAAGCCCTTGAAGCCCCAAACACAGCACCCAGCGCAGTGGACATTTGGACGATGTGAGTTCGCCTGCTTCTCTTTCTTAAGACTCGAGTCTCCCCAGCCACGCATTTATCAATGAACATGCTTGTGTCGGCTAATCAGCTGTGAGTCATCGTTAAATACGTCATCTAATCCTATCTCGAATATGCCCAGAGTCACAAGACCTTCCCAATAACTTGCTAAAATATAAGACTTATTAACATAGCTATTGTATTTTCAATCTACTATACCTTTCACATATCTGTCCAGCCTTTTACCTTCCAGAAATAACATGACATTATCCTAGAAGGTAATTTCTGGTTCAGGTCTTACCCACAGCCTCCAGTATAGGACCAGGCATGGAGGGTAGATGCTCAGTACAGACACAGAGCATGAAAATGTGGCTGCCATTCAACTAGGGTTAGGTCAGCATGATTCTTATTACAGTTTTGTAGAAAAGGAGACAGAGGGCCAGAGAGGATACCTGCTGGGACACTCACTTATATTTCATGGAACTCTTAAGTGAAATGGAAACCATTCCTTTTTAAATCTATGCTTCTCTGACATCATTCTTTGTCTCATTACTTCAAGAAGCTCTACTTTCCTATGTCCACTGCCAGTGAAATCAGTGAAAGTAGCTCCATCAGTAGGTTCCCTCCTTCTCCACAAGCTCACTCGCTGAAGTCTGGGAGGTGAATGTTGTAACCTTCTCAACGGAAAACCTTTCTCAAGGTCACCACTCATGTACTCATCGTAGACTGTCATCCTGAAACCTTCTGACCAGTATCTGACCCTTTTTGTTTCTCATCACCCCCCTTCCTGTCCCTGCCCTTCACTTCTCCTTTACTGGCTCTTGCTGGTGCCCATGGACAGGCATTCATCCCACAAAGTCTGGACTGTCACACTTCTAGCCCAGCAATGCTGATGACAGGAGAGACACCTAAAGCCCCACCCCCAAAATGTCCTGTATGCTACCTTCCCCTTTCTGTGTCAGCACTGCGGTCTACTGGGGCTGTCCAGTCTGCCGGAGATGTCCACGCCTCACTCTGAGGCTTCTCTTCCCCTCTGTTCCCCCTTCTCTTTCTTCCATGGCTTCTCAGTTGTTAGTTTAGTGGATTTTAGTTCTCGGGGCAAATGTTTTAATAAGTTTAGGTGAAAATGTATACAAATAGTCCACATCACCACCCCTTCTTGTAGCCAGCAGTGTGGCTGGTCCCTAGGACCTGAACCTGCTCCATCCTCTGGCAGGGCAGACGCCACAGGAGTGTGGGGATTCTATCCTTCCTAACCATGCTATCTTGCTCCAGGATCGAGGCTTACAGTCCTTTGGCCACGCTTGGGAAAGGGACCTGTGAGCCCAAGATCGCAGTGTTTGTCAACTAAACAAACACGAGTGCTAAAGGAAAGCATGAGGCAGGCACGCAGCAGCTGTGGTCACTCGGTGCACCAGCCGGGGCTGGGCCACGGGGGGCAGCAGGGACCCAGAGACAGCATGTGCTCTCCCCACGTTGGGTCCAGCACCTCATGCTCTGAGCTGAGGCCAGTAGCTGTCATCCAAGGAGTATCTACTGTCCTCATGAGGAGTGGCCCAGAGACAGGGGACAGCACCAACCTGCCCCTTTATTTTTACTTCCAGTTTCAGCAGGGAGCTCAGTAGCTAATCTGATATCCTGGCATTGCCGGCTCCTTAGACCTGGCGTGCCCCGTGGGAAGATTCAAACGCAAAGAACAGAAGCCAAGAGCCTCAAGAGAGTCCTCACCTCCATTCTCTGCCCGCCACACCCCTGCACTGCCCTCCGGATGGGACCCACAAAGGAGTGTCACTTTTGTTTTCCAAAAACGGCACAGCCACAAATCCTGTTCCCAGCCACACAAGCGTGCTATCGATCATCCTTATGGATGCAAAAACCCACCTTCATTTTCCATTTCATGCCTGGACACATCTGCTTCTTGATGTGTGCTTTCCTGACTGGAAGCTTTCATTCACGCCGTGCCCTCTGAACTGGATGCCCCTCTTTCTACTCTCTTTCTACTGGAATCGTTAGCATTTATTCCTGCACTGTGTGTTTGTTTCCAATAACCTTTCCATGGTCCATTCTGCTCATCACAAAATGTGAAGGCCCTGTACCTGTCCCGGGAGGCTCAGCCCCAGACACAGAGACCGCCGGCAAGAGGATCGCAGCCCCACAACCTCTACTATGAAGCATGCATGTGTGAATCACACAGTGGGTAACCAAAAAGTGCTTCCAAGAAACATACGACTATAAAACAAGACGTTCAGAAATACAGAGGTGATCTATAATCAGGAGCCTGCTTCAGAGACCGCGGGCAAGTTCAAGGTGGCAGGACTGGAGGGCCAAGCAGAGGGAGAAAAGGCTGTCAACACTGTTTTATCTTGCTGCTGCCTTTCTGCCTCCGGCTGCTCGGAAGTAAGGTCCTGGTGGAAGCCCAGATCTCAGCCGCGAGGGCTGCTTTCTACCTGCAGAGAAGGAGGCAGGCATCAGGGAACCCGGAGGGGTCATGGGGTTTGCTACCAAGTGTAGAGACTCCTCTGCTGCGTGTGGGCAAGGCAGGATCCAGGGGCTGGGGCAGCTGGGACCAAGAGATATTTCTACAATTTTTTTTAAAGGTCCAATCCAAATACCACCTCTCATATTAAACCTTCCCTTCCAGAAGAAAAATGGCATTCTGTGCGCCATTTCCATGGCAATGTGCTTCTGTCTGCTGTGGTGTTCCAATGGTTGGTCGGGCACAGACTCAGCAGACAGACTGGTTTGGGCTCTCCACACTGGGGTAGAGGCCCCCCTGTTCCCCGCAGCACCCCCCCAACACCTGCTCCCAGGCAGCACCGCCACCCAGCAGTCACCTGCCGAGTAAATGCGATTAGAGTTGTTCTAATGGCTGGTTGGGGAGGGGGTAAGTCTCTATGTATTTGCTAAAAATGCTCAGTGTCTTCATATTGCAGTGTAACTCCTTTATGCTTCGTTTCTTCCTTGGGAGTCTCTAGAAATGTGAAAATGCATCATTAATCACATTGAAGTCCTAAAATAAGTGTCGACCACAGCATTCTGCCCAAGCCAAGGAGGGTTTCCAAAGTTAAAATAATACTCAGGGGAAATGTCTCCAGCAGAGAGGCAGAAAGGCTCCAGCAGTGTTAGCCATCACACTCTAGGTGTTCACGCAGAAGCCTTCCCCTCCTTCTCCCTTCAAAGCTAACCTTTGATGACCTGCGGTCTAACCCATAATCTGTCTAGAGTGTAATATGTTTCAGGTGTTCTGCCCTGAGCAAACGGATCACGTGCAGGCTGGAGACGGCTCCCTGGTCACTGGGAGATCACGCACGGGGGCAGCAGTGGCGGGCAAGAAAGTTCTCTGTGATTACCAGTTATGGAAGCCAGAGACCACTGGAACAACAAATCCCAGACAGCAAGCAAGGCCCGTGACCTGGGAAATGACCCTGACAGCTTCCAGGAGGGAGGCCAGATACCCCAACGGCCCCTTTTCTGGAAGTAAGCACAGGGTCAGAGCACAGGTCTCTGGGGCCCTTCCTCTGTATGTGTGTGTATAAATCCAGAAATCTACTTGTCAGGAGGATTGCTGTTGGCTCTGTCCAATATCAGAATTCTTTTCTTTTAAACATTTTTTAGAAGATTTTATTTATTTATTTGTGAGGGAGACAGAGAGAGCATGAGCAGAGGGAGCAGCAGGGCAAGAGGGAGAAGCAGACTCCCCGCTGAGCAGGGAGCCCAACACGGGGCTCGATCCCACAACCCGGAGATCACGACCTGAGCCGAAGGCAGACGCTTCACCAGCTCAGTCACCCAGGCTCCCCCGGTATCAGAATCCTTGTTCGTAAAAACATAACCACGCGCTGCCCAGCACACAGAAGGAGGCATCTCTGTCAACCTACTGTCTTTGGTGTAAATCTTTCTAAGCAAAACCCCCCTAGTTTGGAAGGTACAGTAGCATAATGTTCAATTTCACACGAGGAGAGGTTCATGAGGAAAACACACGTAGCAAGGAAGTACCCCTGTGACCCCGGAATAAACAGTTGATTTGAAAAAAATAAAGCACATGGACTGTTATTCTTCAGGCATTAACTGTTTAACTGAACCCTGGTTTGCCTTTGCCTGAACAACACAAACATTCTTTAATTCACATTTTCGTCTCATTAAATAGGGGCATGAGATATGCTGCATGTACTGTGTCAGAAAAGAAATGTTTTTACTGCCCTTTGTCTGGTTTTTCCATCTTCTTGGCTGCTGCCCCTTCGTTTCCCTCCCCAGCCTTTTAAATACGTGTATTTCCCCAGGATCTCCCAGCTTCCAGCTTCACTTCGTGTCTTTCTTCCTGCCCCCCCACCACCCCCAGATCACCCCGTCTATGGGTGTGGCTTGTGACGTCCTGTGTTTGTTGTCCTCTCCAGATTACGTCCCTGTGGGCCCTGCCTGTCCAGCCTGGAGTCACCTTCATCTACCCTCCACCCCCTGGCCCGGCCTCGCCTCAGGCCGAGCCTGCCCCATGCCCCAGGAGGTGGAGATGCCTGCATCATGGTCTTCTCCCCACGACGTGCCTGGGCATCTTACCCCTCAACACACACTAATGGCTCCTACTGATTCACGGAATGATGCACGATACAGCCTCTGAGCCCTTGGTCCCGTGACAGACGTCACCATGCTCACGTTTCATCTTCACTGATACAAAGAAGTAGGTTCTTCCCTTCTTACAAAGAAAATGAGGTTTGCAGATTCAAGTGGCTTCCCAAGGTCACACAATAGAGAACAAGGAGCCAGGACGGCACCCACCCCAGGGCTGGACATCTGCATGGTCTGCCTAAACGCCCACGCCACTGAATCGACCCAGGTGCTCCCCCCTGGAACCCCCTTCCTGGTCCCAGCAGGAATACCAGAGGCCTTTCTGTGGCTTCCATTTCAGTTAGGTTGTAAATTTCTATCCACCACCCTCTTGCACATCTGATCACATATAAACAGAATATGCAGCCCTTGTCTTTGATTGTCAAGGATTAGCTAATTGTGCTGAATATATCCTAGAAGTTCTTGCTATACATTTATTGTCTAAAGACTTGGATCTGGTGAATACCAGGAGATGTGGTCAGGACAAGGGACATAGAGTTGTTGCCAACGCTGCCCTCTGATGTGTGCCCTAGCTCATGCCAACCCTCGTCTTCACACGGTTTTGTGTTACTATGACGAGGAAGCAAGTAAGACCAAGGGTCACTCTCGTGGAGCAAATCCAGGTGAGGCCAAGGAGGTCAGTCCCATACAGGGCTTTGAAAACAGATTAACACGCACACATGCACATACACACACACACACACACACACACACACACAGAGTGGATTCTCTTACTCCACCCTCTTCTTGCCACTAACTGCTGGGGGTCCGGAACAAGGGAACGTCAGGACTTTCCTTCTAAGAATGAAGAGCCACCCACTATCAAATCCCTAGAAGGGCTAACTAGAAACTGCCAGCCTCGGGTAGAACTTCAGAGCCTGTGAAGGGACGAGTGCACTGCTCCCATCCTGTGACCCTTCCTTCCCCAAAGCCGCTAAGCACCTTCAGGGACTGTCACTTACTTTCATGGAAGAACACCCAGGCCTGGTCAGAAGGGACAATGTGATTTGTTCCTTCCCTTCCTTGAAAGCCTGTAATCAAATTAAACAAATTCACATGAAGATCAAATGATCATTCCAAACCTCATGGCCTTGCTAGTGGACCTGTATTAAAAATACTACATTTTCAGGGCACCTGGATGGCTCAGTTGGTTAAGCATCTGACTCTTGCTTTTATCTCAGGTCATGGTCCCAGGGTCTTGAGATCAAGCCCTGCATCAGGCTCCTCACTGAGTGTGGAGCCTGCTTGAGATTCTCTCTCTGCCCCTCTCCCCACACTCTCTCTTACTCTCTCTTAAAACAAACAGACAAAACCCTACTTTTTCAACCAAGAGAGTCACGAAGACTGAGTAGGATCCAATGTCTGAAGATGACATGGGCAGTCAGCATTCCATGCATTTTGCTTGAAGATTCGGCCTTTGGAGAGCCTCCGATAGTCAAAGAATACCTGAAGAAAAATCCAGGGGCACCAGGTGACTCAGTCAGTGAGCCTCTGCCTTCAGCTCAGGTCATGATCCCAGGGTTCTGGGATTGAGTCCTGCGTCAGGCTTCCTGATCAGTGGGAAGCCTGCTTCTCCCCCAGCCCTTCACATCACTTGTGCTATTTCTCAAATAAATAATCTTAATTATTTATTTAATTAAATAATATATTATTAATTAATAAACTTAAATAAATAAACAATATCTTAAAAAAAATCCATGGCACACTCACTTTGGGCATAATGGACAATAGAAAAATGTGTGGGTTACTTGGGAAAACAAAGCGATTCAAGGCTGGCCAGATGGGCTGAGACTCACTCAGAGGGCCACACTGCCTTACAGAGGAAAATACAGCAATATTTATCAAGATTCTTTAAGAAGCTAAGCATTCTATTTTATAATCCCCTTCCTAAAATCGTGTCATAGGCAGTAACCAGACCAACTGAGTCAAAGTTGTGTCATCAACTATGTTAACAAGAGTGTCATTTATAGTATTAGAAAATGTAAACCTAATGTTCCGCAACAGGGTAAGAGTAAAATTCTTCATGGCAAAATCACATCATACAATATCGGGTAGACATTAAAACTATTTCTTACAGGAATATATGAGGATCTAACCATACACTGTCAAGTGAAAAAATACAAACCAGCATAAGATAGCAAAATATTGCTTATAAGCCTTTTTAATTATGTGACTTACCTACTGCTTTTTTTTTTTTTAAGATTTTATTTACTTGGAAGAACGAGAGACAGCACAAGCAGGAGGAGCAGCAGGCATAGGGAGAAGCAGGCTCCCTGCTGAGCCTGCTTTGAGCCCTGCTTTGGAGCCCAAAGCGGGGCTCAATCCCAGGACCCTGGGATCCTGACCTGAGCCTAAGGCAGATGCTTAACTGGCTGAGCCACCCAGGTGCCCCTCACCTACTCCTGTCAATCATGCTGTTCAGTCACCCCAAATCTGTGATTATAGGGAAGGATTAAAATATGAAATCTAAGACAATAATAGCAGAAAGAATCAAGCAAACAAAAGAAAATAGTAGACACCTTCTCTTCAGATGCCTTAAGAAAGTTCTGAACTTTCTAGAACACTCCCCGTGTGTGGGTTTAGAGTGACCTTTTCTCATTTTGTGACCTTTTATGTGTGTTTCTGCCTCAGCAAATTGTGAAAAATGCCCATTCACAGCCATGGCCTGACTACTTTCTCAGTGGAATCATGAAATTTTGAATTTCTTACTAACCAGGCCATGAACAATGACAGAAACCACCAAGTCCATTTTGTGTGTGTGTGTGTGTCAAAATGAAAAATAACTGGCTAGACTATTTTTGAAGCTGGTGACCTTCTTTGAAGCACTTACAGAGCCGTAGGGCTCACACATTCAGCCTGTGTTTTAAAGAGCTTTCTCCTCCCCCAAGGAATTTGATACACTGGAGGGCGTTTCTAACACTCTAACACGGGGGATTAATTGTGCACCAGCATGTCGCTGCTGGGAAGGTGGGAAGGCGGGGAGTGCAGGGGACAGAAGGGGCACAGAGGCAGCCAATCTCCAGATCTCAGCTGCAAGAAACATCCTAGAAAGACCCATTCACCTTGTCTAAATGTTTCCAGAGCAGGGTGCCTGGAGGGCTCAGCAGGGTTAAGCATCTGCCTTTAGCTCGGGTCCTGATCTCCGGGTCCTGGAATGGAGTCCGGTGTGAGGCTCCTTGCTCAGCGGGGACCGTGCTTCTCCCTCTCTCTCTGGCTGCTGCTCTCCCTACTTGTGTGCTCTTGTTATCTCTCTCTCTCTCTGTCAAATAAATAAAGTCCTTATTAATAAATAAGTGAACAAATAAAGTCCTTATTAATAAATAAGTGAACAAATACTCCTACAGCTCCTGAAACATGAGCAGGGAGATTTCCTGCAGTTTCCTACACCAGTGTTCTGTCCTACATGGCTGTGGGGCAATGCCAAATCTCCTTCGGTGACTTCACGCAGGTGCCCAACCCCTCTGAACGTCTGTTTCGCCTGTTGTATCTCACAAGAAAGGCCAAAAGCATTTAGCAAAGAATTGGGAGTCTGATACATATTTTGTTCTCCTTTCAGGGAGGAACTTAAGGCAGCTTAAATGATGATTTATCTGACTTTCATTTCTGGCCTGCATATTTTTTATAGTCTGGAATCACTCAGTTTCCTAGAATTTTTTCTAATTCAAAGTGTTATTTTATTAGCTCAAGCATTTATTATTTCATTTTTCACAAGCTTATCAATCTTTCACATAAATTTATAGCAAAAAATACCAGGTTCAGATTGTTTTATTTAGTAACTGTAGTTATCGTTAGCTACAAATGATGCAAGCATAGGACTTGAGGCATTCTCTTCTCTATCCATCACCCCTTCGGTATGCCTCGTGCTTAGCATACAATAATTGCTCACAAAATATTTGTTGAAGGAAAGACTATCTAGGCTCTGCCCAAGGACAGCAGAACCTGGGACTGGGTGGGCGGGGGTTACTGCCAGTGCCAGAGCTCACCGTGAAGGTGATCTCACCCTTACCTCGCCTGTGGTGCAGGTGAAGCCTGGGGAGAGTGATGGTAATCACCACAGAACGCAAAGCCCTGGCAGCCGTGGACCCGTCTGAGCTGGGGGGCAGAGCACCGTGCAGGGCCCCACGCCCGACAGATGCGTGCCGCACCCTCAGGGCCTCTGCAGGGCCTCTGACAGGTCCCTCCCTGCCCCAGCCAGAGCCCCATCACCACGTGCTTCTGTGCCTTCAGCTGTCCTGCTTTTACCGGCTTCTGCTACCTGGCCTCCGTGGGGTTTTATAGCACTGAACAACTTACCTCTAAAAGACTTTCGCAGTGAAGCTGCCCCAGCTCACTGTTAGTGGACTTCACAGGGCACCTGGGTTTAAGAATTGGAGTTCTTAAGCAAAGCCTCCAGGCTCTGCACTGTGTATATTTGAGTCTAGTGACTATTCACAGTTCTTTTCCTGAGAAGCAGGGAAGCACTTCACCACTCTGCATTTGTTCCCTTTCTTTTGGAGGAGGTTGAACTCTCCCACTTGGATGGACAGAGGACCTCTGAAAGTGGCTCCCCAGGGGCCCTGGGGGATGGGTGATGGCAGGAGGTCCTTCCAAGGGGACTGGAGCTCCCAGAAACTCTGTAGCCTCAGCTCCTCCCACCCCGGGCTCAGCAGCAAGGCCAAGAGGAGTCACTGCTGCCAAGTCAACCTCTTCCTATAATTTGCCTTTGTACTTTCACAGAGAAGAAAACTTCTCTCCGTACAAAAGCCTGTGACGACTGTGGTGGCAACCAGGGAAGGAAGTTTCAGCACTGGTGTGCCCTAGACAGCAACTTCCGGGCTTGGTGGGGGGGTGGGGGTGGGGGGACAGGCCCTGCGGGGCGGGGGTGGCGGGGCTGCTGCAGAGCTCCTCCTCTAACACCAGGGCCCCCAGCATGGGCATGCATGTTATCATGTTTGTTTGTTGTTTGTTGTTTTTTTGTTTTTTGGTAGTACATATTTTCAATTTAGTTACAGCCTAGTAAATGTTTAAAGAATTGAGTCTTAAACAGTCACTATCAATAATATTATTACCCTTGAATGACCTTTCCCATAATATCAGCACATGACCCTATGTTACTTAGTGGCATACCTGGAAGGGCACACACAGTATTGAACAGATCAGCCTCTCTGATGCAGACAGTGTGATTCTCTACCAATAAAATAAAGATGTTCATTAGGTCAGGGACCAAACCTTCTTATTTAATCACTTGCTGATTCATTAATTCATTCATCCATTCACTCACTTATTCCTTCTATTTATTCATGTATGTGTGTATGTGTGTGTGTATAATTCGAATGAGAGGTGTCGGCAATCTCTAATTAATGTGACTGAAATCAAATAGGTGCTAATTTGGTTGAACTTGGGTTTGAGGGACAGGCTCCTGGATCTGACCCCTCTCTCCCTAAAAAGCCCTGGAGTACACTCAGGAACCCATGGTTCCAAAGAGGAAAAATGTGGGGAAAACATCACCACTTTACACAATCTCAGTGTCCTGTTCTTCTCTGAACCTGATTATCGAATAGGACCCTGTAGGCATGAGGGACAGCAGGACAGCCCCTGGGGTGAGCAGGGTAGGCTGAGCCAGAAGAAATGAAGGAACACATTGTCCATACCCCACAGGCTGTTCCATCATGTGATGCTTAGTGTTGCCACCTGGATCCTGGACTATCCTGGTCATTGTGGTGCCAACGGGAGACCATCCTCTCTAGGGAACCCGAAGTGCGCTGGCGCACCCCGCCTCTGTGTCTCCTGTCATCAGCCTTGACACTGCTTGTCCCAGAAGCATCGCCTATTTATAGATGCAGAAGGCCAGGAAGCAGCAAAGGAGAGGAGTGGAAATAATGCAGTGGCCTAATTGACACACTCCTCTCCAGAATCACTGGGAGAGTCCCGGACCGTGTGCACCCTGGAATCCCGCCAGAACCCCAAATCACAGAGCATCCAAATGACCCCTGGCTATTTCACTGACAGATGTGGCTAGATAGCACACCTCAAACTTCAAAAGAGACTGTTTCAGGATATGTTATGCAGTTTGTAAATGTCCATCCTGAACTCTCATAGACTCCACATACACTCAGATTCAACCAACATTGGCTCTGTCCAGTCCTCGCCTTGTGTAAATCCCTCTACGTGGCATTTATTCTTCTAAACCCTAATAAATCTGTGGTACAGGCAACATTAATATCTCCATTTCCAAGATAAAAGGAAAAAGAAAATGTAAAATGTGTTGTAAGAGGCAAACAACGGCATGGGACACCCTGGCTGGATCAGTCGGTAGAGCAGGAGACTCTTGACCTTGGGGTTGTTGGTTGGAGAAGACGAGAAGACAGCTGTTTGACTGGTGTGAGGGGCAAGGAGACAAGAGGTAGGTACAAGATCCCGGTATGCAGACTACGCATCATAAATCCATCTTACAACTGCGGGAGGTCTGGACGTCCATAAGATACATTCACTCCTTTAGTCCCCGCCACGATCATCCCACTAGGGAAGTCTTGGTACTCCCCTTTCTCTGCAGCTTGTCCCGTGATTATGCAAACTCCCTTATCTTAGCAGTAGTTTTAATAATTTAATAAGTTTTAATAATTTAATTTTGAAGTCTAACCAATTTTGGAGTCTCGGAATATGAAATACACTAGACTTCATATAATGATGAACTTGATGATGATAATGATGATCATTCAATAATTTCTCTTTAAAGTTTGAGAAATTACAAAAGATAGTCTAGAGACGAGGGGCCAAAAACAGCCGCATTTACTCCTGCTACCTCTGTTGAGAGCACATGGCCGCTGGTACTTCAGGTTCCTTATAGTTGGGACTTACATGTGTGGTAACTAAGGAACGAACATTATTTTGTTGAAATCTGTAACCCTTGCTCACACTGTGTCTACCCCATCGCCCAGGACCTCCTCTCACTTTGTGCTCAGAGTTGCCTACACACCACCTAACACCTGTACATTATCCTACTTGACTCAAAGAACACAAGTCATTTCCTGAAGTTGACCACCATTTTACTTATGTGGCTTCTCTTTTACAAGAAATTACGATAGGTTATTTGAATCAAATACAATTAATTACATTTTATTAATTAATTAAATTAAAATACAAGAAATTACAAATAGATTCAGTTTAACTTTATTTAAATCTCTGACTCTTCCCAGAATATCATCAAGAAAGCATGCATTTTGGTTTTAGAGACTAAGTCTAAAATGAGGTGGGGGCATTAGTTATAGTGATACGTCTTATACGTTCTTATTAAAGGACTACAGCAATTTCATCTCCTGAAAAAAAAAGGAGTTGCCTAGAGCCACACTGTCCCATACTGTAAACACTAGTAGCATGTAGCTATTTTATATTTGCAGATAAAATACTGAGTAAAAGTATGTTCCATGTAATTGTTGGGATACGTACACTCAGAATGCATTTGCTGTTTGTTTAAGGCTATAATTGAACTGGATATCCTCCTGTACTTTTTATTTGCTAAATCTGCCCACCATAGGCTATTAAAATAAAACTATTAAAATTAAATAAAATCAGAAATTCAGAGAGTCAGTTGCACTGGCCATAGGTCAAGCACTGAACAGCCACACAGAGCTTGTGGTTCTGTAGACCTGGCCCAGCCTCACAACAGACAGGGCTATTGGACAGCACTGGGAAGAACACCTGAAACCCCCAAACCAAACTTTAAGCAAGAAGTAAATATAATTCTAAAAATAACAATCTTCCTCTAAAGACCTGTCACGTAACATCTTATATCTCGAGATAAAATAGAATTTACTAACGTGACAACTCTCAACATGGTAATAATAGCTGACAATTTCAGGCTGTTTTGTACGTGGCCGGTTCAATGCTAAACATCGCAGCCGCATTTTCGGATTGCTGTCATTACAGTCTGATGCCCCAGGCTCTCTTCCAGTAACAGTGATCTGAGGGCCATGGCGACCAGGGCCAGGAACCACTCATTCACTCCCTCGGGGCTGCGGCCATGTGAAGCAGGGGCACCAAACACAACAGGGCACGCACCTGTTCTACAGCCCTTCTCCCTCCTGACACTGCTGAGAATTTGCAAGCCTTTCATGCGAGGGTAAGGTAGGATTGGGCCTCAAGTAGTGAAGAGCTCAACATTAGTAAATTTCAATTATGTGTCATTTGCATTCGCTTGCGTGAGTGGAAGATCATCACAGATAGACCAGCAATGGGAAAATATGCAACTATGTCTTGAACAATATAAAATGCCTTAGCTATGCACAGCAAAGTTCCAGGCAATTGTTTTTAGAACCTTTTAAAGGGGAAAAAAATGATACAGGATGACAGTTCTGAGGTGCCTGTTCCAATAAGATGCAACCAGACCTCTTTTTTCTGCATAAGAAAGATTTTTCAGGGGGGAGGGGGGGTTGGAAGCCAGGGGCGGTGTCAAAGGCAGGGTTTCTCAGTGTCATCCCTATAGATCCTCCCTAGGCCACTCTGGACCCAAGGCCAAGGACTCGCTGCCTGAGAACTGCAGGAACCTCTCAGAGAATTGAGAGGTCAGAGGCAGAAGCTAGCAGGACGTCCAGTGGCATGACTGCATTACCTAATGAAAATGTCACCAAAGCCAGGCAGACAAGCGTCTCCGAGTGGGGGTCGCTGGTGAGGGTGATGGTCATGAGGAGAAGCAGGAAGCGCTTTTAAATGGAGTGGAAGGACAAAATGAGACAGAACGAAAAGACCCGACCCGAGAAGCCCAGAATGGTGTTTCTGTCATTGGACTGAGCAGGAAGGTTGATCAGACAGCTTGCTTCCCTGGGGATTCTGTCTCTTTAGTCCCCTTGAAACACCCTGAGAGAAGTCGCCCTGCCAGCAATACACGCGATGCGGGACATCTGCAAGCGTTCTCCAGGGGTCAGATTTTTCTATTCTCCCTCTTCCATCCCAGCCAGAGCTGTCTCACCTTTTCTTCCACCTCTTACCCTTGGCCCGCCCTCCCCTGTCCAGCCGTCTGGCCTTCTCTTTCTCCTTTTTCTTTTTCCCTCTTACCAGGTCCTATGGCTTAATTTTGATACAATTTTTTATAACTGATATAATTCATAACCTATGACTATTCTTTGTTTTAGGATCCCAGTAAACAAAGAGTCACACTGGAAATGAATTTTTGTAGCAGCTTTCTGATACGTGAAATTAAAACTATGCTGGTGACAGTTTGGCAATCAAAAGGAATCTGCATACCTCAGTCCTATGGACTGCAAAAAGGAATTTCAAAGGATGGTCATTTAAGCCTAAACTAGAACTCTTAACAATAATAACATTGAAAGATTTAATTTAAAAAAACACACACACCAAAAAGTCAAGGCAGATATTTTTTTGAAACGGTTTTATTTAGGGGATTCTTAAATTCTCCGTGCAAATCTGGGAATGCAATAGCAATGGAAAGAGACCTATCTTTTGTTCTAGAGAGTCTTCAGGTTCTTGAAATGTGTAAATGAGGAAGTTACAATAAGTGTGAAAACATTCCATTCCTGTCTCTTAACTCCATTTGATTTATTTGCTTCCATTCCCTTTTTCAAACTGAAGACACCGTCAAAGGTCACATCTTGAGTGGTATATATGTTACCATTTAAGTGATTAAACAGTATAGCTCCCTGTAGATATAACTAAGTCTTATCTTGCAATCTTCTTAAGCAATTATTATTTAATATAGCATTGGAGGATGTAAAAGTAAGTGAAAAAAAGTACGCCAAGGCAAGTTCAGGAAAGGACCTAAACATTTTGCCGTTAAGTCTTAGATAATTAGTACTCGTAGAAATCTCAGATGTTAATCTCCCTGTCTTGATTTTACAGATGAAGCATGGGAGCACAGGGGACTGGAAGGAATTGCTCCAGAGGTAAGAAGAAACTAACTGAGACTCCAGTTCTGTCCCTCTGTGCTCCCAAGTCCTTACTTGGTGCGTTTTATTATGCTTTGAGGATTAATGCTATGGAAGTTTCCAATGAGACTTCTCCCAGTGCAAGAAGAAGAGATCCAGGGCTTCGCCAAGAGGGAAAGGATGTAAATTGGGAATAGTAAATTCTTAATATGCAGTTCACAGGTTCAACAGCATCTAAAAGTTTCCAGGGCTTGACTTCTCCTGAGAGAATTCAATGTAGGACATTCAGAATGACAGCTTTTAGGTGTATTTGTTCTGAGAAACTAAAGTGGTTTTTGCATTGTCTTCTGGGGAATTACTGAGTGACTTGAACTAAAGAAAGCATCCAAAATTAAAGATATTTTGATTAAGTGGAACAGATCAAATGTTTATGTTGAGAGTGCTCAGCTTAAAATCTAGGAAATAGCCCAGATATGGACCCTCAACTCTATGCTCAAATAGTTTTTGACAAAGCAGGAAAAAATATACAGTGGAAAAAAGACAGTCTCTTCAATAAATGGTGCTGGGAAAATTGGACAGCTATATGTAGAAGAATGAAACTTGACCATTCTCTTACACCGTACACAAAGATAAACTCGAAATGGATAAAGGACCTCAACGTGAGACAGGAATCCATCAGAATCCTGGAGGAGAACATAGGCAGTAACCTCTTTGATATCAGCCACAGCAACTTCTTTCAAGATATGTCTCCAAAATCTAGGAAATAAAAACTAAATAGCGGTCAGTGGGAGTGCCTCAGACGAAAGTAGTGTTGGAAAACACCTTCTGGTCTTGTTCACCGAATCTGGTCGGAACCAACACTTGGAAGGCATGCCAGCGGTGGATGGGTGACGGATGGCACCCTAACCAAAGGGTCAAATGCTACAACTGAGGTGATGGTACTAAGGAGGGCACGGATTGCGGGGAGCACTGGGTGTTACACACAAACAGTGAATCATGGAACACTATATCAAAAACTAACGATGTACTGTATGGTGACTAACATAATAAAGAAGAGAGGATGAGGAAATAATGACAGGTATAAATGTAATTATTCATACTATAAACACGTGTGGAGACTTTCCAACAGTCATGAAGAAGGTAAATAACAAAATAAGAGGATGGTAAGAATACAGGTCACTCATGCATTCTTGCAGAGATTTGGAAAATCCATTTAATTTTATGTAAAGCTGAGCCAAGAATTCATGGTCTATTATGGGTTGAATTATATCCCCCCAGAATTCATCTACTAAAGCCCTAACCCCCAAAACCTTAGAATGTACCCCTAGAGAGAAACAGGATCATTGTAAATGCAATTCATCAAGTTAAGATGAGATCATTAGGGTAGGCCCCTAATCCAACATGACTGACATCCTTAGTATAAAAAGGAGAAATTTGGACACAGACACACACAGGGAGAATGCCACGGGAAAATGAAGGCAGGAATCGGGGTGATGCTGAGGGAGCCAAAGAATGCCAGCTTTTGCCATCTTAATTTAGACTCCTAAGCTACAGACTGTTTCTGTTATGTGAAGTCTACAGTACTGTGCTAGGGCCCCCCTAGGAGGCCAATAAAGTAGCCAAGGGTATGTTCCGTGTCTGGTCTTCTACACAGACTGCATGGGGTCATGAGAGTGTCACCCACACATACTTTGCCGTTCACGTTAGAGTCAAAGCAAAACAAAAACCTCATTGTCTGTCTCACATGAATCAGAGTTTTGTTTTTCTTAATAATACAACCTTTCTATTATTCACTCAGTCGGTTAAGCTACCAACTCTTGATTTCAGCTCAGGTCATGATCCCAGAGTTGTGAGACTGAGCCCCGAGAGAGGCAGCACACTCAGCAAGGAGTCTGCTTGAGATTCTCTCTCTTTCTCTCTGTCTGCTTCTCCCCCTGCTCACACACTCTCTCTCTAAAATAAATAGTTTTTAAAGATCTTTAAATCTTTCCAAACTAAAATATGTTCAGAACCAAATTAATAATTAATAATTGAATATTAATTGGATATTTAAAAAGGCAAGCATTGGAAATCCATTTATACCATACAATATATTCCCAAATATAACATACGAATGTTATGCTTTGTTGGATGGTTTGTGATCTATTCCACAAATGTGAAAATAACAAAAAAGGTATATGAATAAAACACACATAGGCAGAGTCTGAACAAGATTTGATCGAAAACAAATCATAACACATCAAACCCTCCATTATCATGTGGGTAGAAGGAGACCAAGTCAATGGCGTGGCTATCTTTTCTACCTTCACCTGGAGCATACTTCTCAGCACACGGTACATGTTTCCTAAGTATTTGTCATGTCTGCAAGGGAATAAAGGAAGCAAAATAAAACCTTCCAGACACATGAGCATATCACAACTTTAACCATGATTATTTGTGTAAAAAAGAGATGAGTAGAAATGTTTTGAGATTCATAGATACCTAAAATCATTCACCTGGTGATTCCAACCTATGAGAAGGGCACAAATAGATAAAAACTTTAATCCACCCCTCCCTGAATTAGACTTGAGGAGAAAGTGTTGTCATCAATGCCAATTTTTTCACTACGTTCCTATGATCCGCAACCATATGGGATTCCTAACTTATTATGTATATAATATAATAATTCTTTCCAAATATTGGTATTTTGTAAAAAACAAATTTGGTAACGTACTGGGTACTACGTTTTGATACAAATATGAAATGTAGCCAAACACAAACTTTTTTTCATTTAAAATCTCAATTTTCTTGAGAAATCAAATCTAAATTGTTTTTTATATTATGCAAATCAGGCCCAGTTTGAAGTAATCTAGAAATTACTTTAATTCTGGCTATTTATGGATTTAAAGTGTTATACTTGCTGCTAAAGAAACCCAGACTCTGTGATTCTTAGTTGTTTCTCTGGGATCTCAATCAAAATCAAATAAAAATGTGATAAATGTAAAGCCAAACTACTCATTTTGAGTAAAAATTTTCTCACAAACCTCAACGAAAAACCATGCAGATGACATATTTGAAAATAATCTTCTTAATCTGGCATATATTTGTGGCTATTCCAAACTAATGAGGTCTACTTCATATAGATGTCTGGCTAGAAATCTACTGATTCGTTATATATAAGAATGACTAAAAAACAACAGTGGTCCTTATATGAACATTAATAAAATTTCTAGGTTTATAACAACAACAACAACAAAACAGTACGTATCTAGAAGAAAGAAGAGAAACATTTTTCAGTGAGAGTTGCATGGGAATTACCATTATTTTATATGGGAGTCAAATTTCTTTTAGAAACTCATTTTTTTCTTTTTCTTTCTAACAGGGATAAATGGAGAACTGGGTGCTCCCCGGTCCTGAGCTAAATAATGACTGATTCCTGAGGACTTCCTGCCATATTGCCATTCTTAAGAGCCACTGACTCTGACCACACGAAGGGAATAGAACGTGTTTCCCAGGAGAAAAGAGGCTATCCATGCACACAGTCACTATAAAATAATTCGATTTTGGACATGCTAACATGGGACTCTCAGACTCAGGAGCCACAGACTTCTCTAAGGACTGGACTAGCTGCTTCACACACTTAAATTCGTGGGTCCCTGCAAGACCTCCTGGGGTAAACACGGTCACTCTCATGTACGGATATGGAAACTGAGGCGGAGAAGGATCCAATCCCACACACAAGGTCACGGAAGGAGAGGTGACGTTGCAAACCGCTTTATCACACCATCTGGCTTCTCTGTGCTTCACGGTGAAAAGAAGAACTCGATGGAAAAAGGCTTCTGCTACAGATAGAATCACTGTGTACAATAACATGAGGCCGGGAGCTTGTTACAGACAAGGACAGGGGGTTTTCAAACAGACGCTGAAGCAAGGAAAGGCTGAACAGGCTGCAGATTGGGTCCCAAATCCTACGTACTCAGGAATTGAACTTCTCAGGCTCAACCCTGATTTTAGAATCGGTGTCAACTACGCTTCACTTCTGCTTCCTCCAACGCTCCTGACTCTCCCACCGACTTTATGAATTCACTTTTTTCTGGCTCTCCAATTCATTTTAAATTTGATAAGTTAAGGAAAAGCAGACTGCATTTACTTCCGGTCTCTCTCTCCTCCCCCTCTCCATCTCTTGTATCCAAATACCATCTATCTCATTGAAAAGTCCAGTCAACCATGAAGCCATGAGTTTGCATGGGAATGCTTTCCTGGGAATTCTGATACATTGGATTTTTCTTTTAGTGGCCAGGAGAGGGGAGGTCTGCATGTAACAAAGACTGAGACCCACCAACAAGCCACTCAGGTACCCCACCAAATGACTAATGATTTATTTGTTTGTGACACGTTTTATTAATTTCAGCAATTTTCTTACTTAGACTCTAGTGATCAAAAATATTCCTGATTTCTTCAGCAAAAACAAAACAAAAGCTATATAGGGGCGCCTGAGTGGCTCAGTCAGTTAACCGGTTGCCTTTGGTTTAGGCCATGATCTCAGGGTCCTGGGATCGAGCCCTGCATTGGGCTCCCTGCTCAGCGGGAACTCTGCTTCCCCCTCTCTCTCTGCCTGCCTCTCTGCCTACTCATGATTTCTCTATCTGTCAAATAAATAAATAAAATCTTTTTTTTTTTTAAAAAAGCTGTATAAATTTTTCTTTTAAAAATAGAGTTATTTTTCCTCCTCTGCAAACTCTCTGCTTCTGTGACATTATTCTAGTGTTGGTTCTAGTTATAGATTACAGCTCCCCCAACTAACTTGAACTTAAGGAAGCCCCTTACCCTCCAAGCCTGTGTTGTCACATCTGACCCAGGACTAGCAATATCTACCTTTAGGAAGAAGGGAAGAAGAGAAATAAAAATACAAAAGCAACTCACATGGGCCAAAAAGTCAAAGAAAAATATGTGTGTTCTATAAGCATTGGCAAGAATGAGTCACCATGAATCTGGATGTGTAAGTAAGGTTAGAACACTTTCTGTGCCATTACTCCAGCTTTGTAGACACCTTAGGCAGCTATCTGGAACAAACAGATAAGGAAATCACAACTGGCCATGAACTGTAATAAAGTCACACACTGACCAATTCAACTGGGCAGATGTCTCTTTGAGAGCAAAGCACACTGTGTTATTTACTGAAGCAAAGAGGGAGGAAGGGCATCCGTGCGTATATGGGAGAACCCGCCGTGGATGACACTGTGATATTGTTGGAAGTATGGAATTTTGGACTTGGATAGATTTGATTTCAATCATACTTCTTTCACTTACTATCAGAATGACATTAGCAAACTTACTAAATTTTCTTGACTTTCAGCTCCATTCCGCAAAAGTATTGATGTGAGTAGCAACTACTATAATTAATACAGGCAACAGCAAGTTTAAAATATCCATTTCTATGACAAAGCTTATTGTGACAAATGTCTCCTATTCACCCTTCTGACTCACTAGTCTTGCGTCTCAGAAGCAATCATTATTACCCATTTTAGCTGTTTCTTTTAGCCTTTAAAGTTATATTTATTTTTAAAAAGGACTCTTTAAAAATTGATTCTTGAATTCTATATTTTAGAAATGTTCTACTCATTTTCCATTATGGTTGATGGGTATTGTGTCCTCTGAAGCAATATCTTAGTTAAATTAGTAATTAGCTTCTATATTTTATGACTATTTAAATATTGTTCCCTGCTGGACCCAAACTATTAGGCACTTATTCTTTGCACGAATGCCTTCTTTAGGTTAAAAAATGATGTTATCTCTTCGTTTGCTTGTTTTTAACATATCCATGGTAAAAATTTTTCAAAGATCCCTGTAAAAACCCTACCAAACCAATCCACTTGCTTTCAAATGCACTTGATAGCCCATATATTTCATTTCCTTTGTATTTTTTTCTGGAGTCCTTCAGCCTGGAACTTTTCCAGACCTGCCTCATAAGAAAGCCCTCTTTACTCTCCTCTCCATTAAATACCCCGTTTCTAGGAGCTCGTGCGTTTCTTTCATGATCTACTCCATAGTTTTGGTGAAGCATAACCTCTGTAGCTTCATTATAAATACTGAAAGGGACTGAAACTATTTTCTGAGAATTTTAGGTGTTCCAAACTGAATTTTTCTCTCACTTTTAGTGATAATTGTCTGGATGTAGAAGTCCAGTACAAAATAAGTTGAAAAACATTATTCTCTGTCTCCCAGTTTCCAGTGTTGCTCTTTAGACATTTTATTTATCTGATGCATGTGCATGAAATTTCTTTCCTTTTTAGATATTGCTAGCTCCAAATATTATGTTTGGCAATTTTAAATTGTGTGGCTGTGTACCTTACAGGGAGTCCTCCTGCCCCCACATTTTCTGGATATGTGTGGGGCTTTTTAATCTGAAGACTTGAATTTTACAATTCTGGATTATTGAATTATTCCTTTCTTTGATACTATTCCATTCATTTTCCTTTGTTTCCCCTTGCTGAAATTCCAAATAGTTAGATCTAAGACTTTATCTCATCTACTAGTCTCTTCTGTGCTATTGCCCATCTCTTTTCCTTTTAATTGTACTTTTTGGGAAATTCCCTTACCTTTAGGTAAGAATTTTGTTTCAGTGAATATATATTCCTAGTTTACAAGAGTTCTTTTCAGTTCTCTGACAATTATTCAGTTATTATAGTATTCTTTACTTTTAGTATTCTTTTTTTAAAGATTCTATAAATTGTATTACTTTTTCACATGAATTTTTTTGGATTATCAACTTCCTTTCATAATTAGCAGTAAACCTCTTAAAAATAACTGGAGGCAAACTTACTGCCTCATCTGAAAGGTACAGCAAGCATATTTAAAGAGTTTTCCTTCTCCAAAAACAATTTTGAAGTGAGAAGGATTTTTGGAGGGGGGGGTATCTATTCTTACCCCATAATGCAGCAGTGTTTAGCCTGACCCAGCTATATTCGTTGGGGCTTCCCAAACCACAAACTTTCATGTCACCAGAGCTTTGGTTAGGGGTTACTGGTTTATCAGAAGAAACCATTTACAATCTCCAGTTATGAAGAATCTATGTATGGCCACAGGCATTTTTAGGTAAAAGGATGTGAGGACTGAGAACCCCACGTTTCAGTACATAGAAAATAATTCTCTCTAGATGTCTAGGCCCATACCTATGTGTCTAGTAAATGTGCAAATGGACTTTGAACCAGTCTTCCTATGATCAGCCCTATACCTGGCATGTAGAACTTTTGTGTTCTTCCGTGTTCTGACCTTCTTGTGTACATGATGTGTCTGGCTGTAAAAACATTCTCTCATTTCAACTTTATATCAGCTGTACAAAAGAGATGTACATAGTAATCTCTTTTACAGACAAGGAAAAAGGTATTCCCAAGGTCAGGACTCTATAAAATGATGATGACAAGACCCATACAAAGTTTCATCCCTCTAGAAAGCTTATGCTATCGTGTGTGTGTATGGTATATGGGGTGTGTGTGTGTGTGTGTGTGTGTGTGTGTGTATTTACAGTCATAATCCAAATTGGGCCATGTTTGAACAGTGACACATAAGTATGAAGCAACACTGAATTTGACATTGATCACAATAAGAGTGTTATCAAACTTAAGCAAAACACCGGCTTTGCCCTTCCACGTTGTTCCAAAGCCAAACCTCTAAGATTAAAAAAAAGAAAAGAAAAGCTTGAATTGGCGACTATGGTCTGCTGAGGACAAAGGAAAACGGTACTTTCAGAATAAGAAAACATAAACAGGTGCTTTAATGAAAAAGCTTACATAAAACTTGGGAGGTTTGCTTTTATTGCTATTTTTTCCACTGAGAACTTATATTTGGGGACAGACTTGCAGCAGCGAGCAAGGGGTCGGCAGCGACGCTTCCCGCTGATACATACTGCGGGTACGACGGGGCCCTGCTCGGTGCTGCAGGGCCTGTAACTCGGAAGGAGCCATGGAAAGCTGAACTTTACGGGCAAGCCTGAGGTTTGACTTCAGCGCCACCACTGATGGCGACGTAACGTAGGCATCTGGAACAATGACAAGTTATTCAGCTTAAGGACACATTCCCAGCATCCTGCTAATCTGTCGAGAAAGAGAAAGCTGGATGCCTGCGATATTCCGAAACATTAAGATTCAATCTCTAGTGGCAATGAAACGCCTGAAAAATGCTTCCTCTGGGCTCCCTATGCAGGAGGGAACACCAACTTATTAATCAGAAATGTTGCCAGAACCTCTGCTCCCTTCCAGACGTTATGAATGTCTTCTTCCTGCTCTTTCTGCTAGGGATACGGGATGTGCGGAGGGTAAGGACAAGCAGCTCTGCGAGACGGGTCATACCGGCAGTTACTTTATTAAGCCTGATAAGGATTTGTGTTACACTCAGATTTCTCACATGGGCTCCTTTAAGTAGATGAGTTCTATCCTGAGGAGATTTCATTTATGCCTGCCTATGTGCAAGGACCTCTGCAAGGTCTTTGCTCAATGCAAATTTAAATTTAGCATTTAATGCAATCTATTTCATTTGGTAACCTGAAAGCAGGAGCACTCCTGAGCAAAGCAGTGTCATCCAAAAAACAAAAGAATGGATTTTTTAAAAAATAGACTATAATCGCAGCCCTCGCTCACACAGGGCAGGCTGTATTGGAAGGAGCAGAAGGAGTGTTTATCCTCAGGCTGCTTCGATGATTGGATATACTGACGGGTCTCCACTTCTTTGACCTTAAACTTCCTCTTCCCCAGCCCAAAATATCAACAGGAAAACGTTTCTCTCTTAATAGTTTTAATCTCATTAGTAGTTTAATGCAATTGCTTAGTCCATTCACGTACGTGGAGAGAGAATTTTGTCCTCCAGCTTCAAGAACAAGTACATTCATACAAATGTTGTTTCTCTTGGCCATTCAGGTAGGCCAAAGTAAATCTAATAATCTCACAAAATGTAATTTCCTTGCTTTCTTGAGCCATAAAAATGATGCATCTGATGTCCGTGATAAAGAGATTTAACCAGATTTTATGCAGAATGGGCTTTTTCATTATTTGTAGTTGCTTCATTTCAGAATCCCCTTTGGATGTTTAAGAAATCCCCTCCTCATCTGGAAAAATCCAATTTTCACAACCAAATTGAAAATTTCAGTCGCTGCCTTTCCCCTGAAGAGCCCTGGCTATGGCAGGTCCTAAGGATCTGAGCTCTGCCAATCCAGCACTTGCATTCCCTGCTTTTGAACAAGAAGCTAATGATGCAAAGCAGGAAGGAATTGCACAGAACAGGGTCTGGGAGGGGTTGCAGGGCAGCTGTGTCCACTGTCCCACAGATGGTGATGGTGATGTCCTCATCTGACTAGGTATTTAGAGGACAGACTGAATGGTCCCAAAGCTGCGTAGCTTTCAAGCTGGGCTAGCTGGCTTTCCTAGAGTTTCTGTTAGCTACCTAATAGGCTTAAATGCAATTTACTTGTATGCTTAAATTAGTCATACAACTGGCCAATGTCTATTGCTTGCAAATAGGAACTCTGACTGATAATCTATACGTATCCTGTTTGCTCTAATTTTTCAGCTTTGGGACATCTACCTAGATCAAGAAGATACACAACAATCCCTAATTTGGAAATGCATGTTATTCTATTACAATAATTACAATCTCCTTCAAATTATTTACATGGATGGGTATGTTTTCTGGATGGCGGCAAAGAAAGGATGAATGAAGTCAATTTGCAGCCATCTAGAAAATGCTCGTATAAATTTTTTATATCAAGATAATGATGGGACCTTATAAAACCATGATAAAATTTGCTTCCAGGGAACAGTCTACCCTTGGGGAAAAATATACTGCTTTCATTTTTTCCCCTTACATCAGGAATCAGGGTAATCTTGCTGTGGAAAACAGCCATTTTTATTTGAGACTACAAGTATACTCCCTCAGTTACTCTCACCTGCTTTCCTAAAATAGTCTTGCCCCTAACATACACACAGTCAGAGAAGGACACTGGCTAAGCTGACACCATATAAGCTGTGGGAGAGAGGGAAAGATAACTAAGTCAAACTCTTCATCCTCGAGAATCTTACAGTATAATCTTTAAGCTAAGATTAGTATTAACTAATAGGAATAAAAAAACAAGCTTTCATTATCTTAAGAGAGATATATGCCAAGTATCATTGTGCTATAATAACAGAAGTCCTCACTCTTTTGGGGACTCACAGAAGGGCTCATGAAGGATATGAATCTAGACAAATAATCCATTTAGAATTTGATGTTGATGGTACAACTTCAACCATAAACATAACCCAACAACTTCATCACCAACCAATTATTTTACAGCCGTTTCTTTCCTTCTTTATTTTAGTTTTCATTTGAAAAATAAAATGTGTGTATCATTTTAAATAATAAATATTTTATTCTTATTTACATAAAATTTATATTAAATAAAAATAAATAAAATATTTAAATATTTTAAATAATAAATATAAATATATTTTTAAAATATGCATATTTTAAAAATAAAATGTATGTATAAATAACTAATAACACTTATAATAATAACATATATATAATATATTACATATTGTAATAACTTATAATAACATATTTATTTATCAGAACTACATAACAAGCAGAGCTTTGGGGGCAACATAAAAATACTGTGTACAGAAACCAGAGAACAATATGATGATCTCACCAGTGACATTTTAGAAGAAAAAATGCCTAAACCAAAGCTCAGAAAGTCCTCTTAACACTTGGAATGCTCTGTTTCAGCTTTACTGGAAGATGAGTCTCTCAACTGTACTACAGAATATTAAAAAATAAAGTGATGTAGAGTCTACACACACCACTTTCAGGGACTCAGCTTCACTTACACTTGGATAAGGATGTCAACAAAACCCCATCGAGACATAAAGTCATCTTTATTACAATATAAAACAGGTGGGCGTGAGTGAGAAGCGAGGTATGGGAATTCTTTCATGCGTAGCGGGCACTGTCCCAGGGGCTGGGGAGAATGTCTGGTTCCCAGGTGAGAAGTGCTCTGCAGTGAGAGTGGGGGTAACTCATCACATACTCGCGGGCCTCGCGATCCAATGAGTCTGAAAGGCTTCCTCTCTGACTGGGTGTTAACCAGGCAGCTGTCGGATCAGAAATGTGCTTCACTGGGTGACTTACTCTGGAATGGAGATCATCCAGATTGCAAATGCATCACTGCAATCACGGAGAAGACGCCTCCACTAAAGTAAAATCCCTGGGAAGACTCTGGTTTATCCATGGTCCCTTGTGAAGTGGGCTTTCATTATTCTGGGTCCAAAGTCTTAGCATGCAATAGATCATAGAGACTCTTCTAGACCATTTCACGTTTTAAGCTCAGACTAAACACTCCACAATGCCTTTTCTACACCATTAAAAAATTATTGCAACATACGACAACCCCAACCTGGCATCGGTGGTAGACCACAGCACAGGGACACACACACATTCTAGGTCTATTCCACGCCACTCAACCCCAGATGTAGAACATTTCTAATGGAAGTTCTCACCAGCCCTTGGATCTGTTGAAAGGACTCCGAGTACATAAATGGGCCTGTACCCACGTCACAAATGTAACAGACTTCCCCACTGGAAGAGCTGGCAATAGTCACTCATTAGATAACAAAATTTCACCCCTCCCAGGTTGGCTTGTTCTTCATTCTCATCACCAAGAGCATCATCATCATCTGTCCATCATCCTCAACATCACCACCACCAACCCAGACTCATCACAGCTTACTGTTTATACTGAACAAAAGACAGGAACTTTCAAAGCCCAGAAAGAAACCCCAGGGGACGAAAAGCTCTAGATTAGTGCTACCTTTCAATGCATTATTAAAGATATATATTTGTTTAATCTCCTAAGCAGTGGAAAATGATGGCCCACCCTCAGAGGAATCTCAGTGCACCTGCTGTCCCACAGAACTTTCTACAAAAATGGAAATGCTCCCTATCTGCACTGTCCATACAGAAGCCACTCCCCACATGTGGCATTTGAGCACCTGAAACATGGCCAGTGCAAGTGAGAAAATAAATTTTTAATTTAATTTGATTCTAGTGAATTGAAATTAAAATTGAATTAGCCAGACATGGCCAGTGGTTGCTGTAAGGGACAATGCAGGCTTCATGGACAACAGCTAAGAAAGTAATTTTAAAGAGGGTCACAAAACATTCCTCATTTTGTTATTTTCCATGCTTTCAGTATTTGCTGTTTAGGATATAAACAATATAGTTATTTAATAAATTTCCTTTTCATGATGAAATAGTTAAAATGTCACCATCAGAAAAGAAACAAAGACTGAGTTCTTCCTGTTAATTAATTCTATTTGGCTTGATACATAAAAAACAGAGAGACATTTATAAATGTATATGAAATCGTCATTATTAATTTTATGTCTGTTCCTGTGATGATAGTTTCACTGGGACTTGAGAAGCTGGTCAAATTTGAGAGCACAGGCATTCCAATGTTAAGGAGATAGGGAGGCTGTGCATAACTCCAAGGTGCTTTATAGAAAAGCCTACACTTGATGTTTTTGATAGAAAATTAAACTTCATGGCATTAATATGATTCTATAAAGTCAACATGGATACTTCCCTCTGGCATCTACTTTATGTGGAAGAGCAAATTTTCCCTAGTTTTTATATCTCTGTGAGTCTTAATTTCCTGGGAATGACTGAAGCTAAGTGTTAGTAATTATTTTATGAAAACCATCTCAAATGATAATTATTTATTCTATACTCTCTTTAACCTCCAAATAATGTGATTCCTCCTTCTTTTGAAATGCTCACCACTCAGACATATGTTTGAGCCGTTGTATATTGACCTTATTTCCTGACGAGTGTAAGCAACCTAAAAGACGAAGCTGTATCTCCCACATTGTAGTGTTACCCACATGGACTACATGAGTGCCATTTCT
This sequence comes from Mellivora capensis, assembly GCA_004024625.1. Taxonomy (NCBI): domain Eukaryota; kingdom Metazoa; phylum Chordata; class Mammalia; order Carnivora; family Mustelidae; genus Mellivora; species Mellivora capensis. The sequence goes on along the minus strand of PISX010001157.1, from coordinate 53,917 downwards.
TCGTGGATATTCCAGAAAAGTCTATGGAAATGAAGTGTGTTGTAGTGTGATACTAGATTACACTCATAATCCTTCTTCTATAAAGCTCCCTATACAACCTGGTGGGAAGTACATGCATTTACAAAGGAAAAAGCAATCAGTTACATAAGTAGCAGGGAAAGTATCCATGAATATGGTATCACACGCTTGCTTTATCATCTTGGCAACATCTACCTGCCATGAGGGTTTGTAGGGTGGCTTTTGTCAAAAGAAGAAATATCTTATTAATCTATGACCACCTCAGGGTGTTCACCTGGAATTTCAAACAGCATTCTCAGGAGTACTTCTAAATACTACCTCTTAAAGAAACAGACTGGGAGATGGGCTAAAAAAGCAGGTTTTTGCTGTAACTATTGATCTTGGTTTTTTTTATTTCCAGCTGATAGGAAACATGTCCTTGACAACAGTAAAACATTGTTAATGAAAACAACACTTTAGGTCTGCTGCTTGCAATAATGTATTGAGGAGAAACGGGTTTTTATATGGATTATCTAAAATCACACACACACAAAAATCCCCAGCCACAATACATAAATAAGGCCTTAATTACATCAATCCCTTCCATACCAAAAAATAAGCCCTTTGAATTTTTACCTTAATTAAATTACCTTAATGCATACCCCCTTCAATTACATTATCTTTTAATCCTATAACAAGCACACAAGCTATAAGCTGTACCTTGATCTGATAATAAGGACCTAAATAAAAATTGCCCAAGTGGACCAGTGACTCCATTAAACTGAGACGCTAACGTTCGGATTTGGAGAATGTTCTCTGCCTGTGTTCCATCTTTTCCTGCTCTCCCCTGGAAGAGATCTTAATCAGTAGGGGCATTCCCAAGCAGGATGCAAAAACCAGAAGGGACCCTAAACAAAGAGATGGTAATAACAGCAGCAAGAAAGGGACCCGGGCAATACCCCGCCTAAAACATGTGACATGCGAGCCATAAACACAAACTCGGTTCTGAGATCCTGAATGAAGCTGAGGCCTCTAGAGCTCCCAGAATTAATCTTGCAGGTTCTTTTTCAAGATCTGATTAAGCAGGAGAAGAGACAACACAGAGCAATGCAGATGTGAGAGAGCAGAAAACGTAAAATGCAAAGCATCTTCCACGGCCCCACCTTTGTTTTGGGGAGAATGCATCTCGCCAGATGGTGGACTGCTATACTTGTAATTTTACTGTGGCATGTGCTAGAAGGATTAAAAAAAATGCAAGCACTGAAAATGTCACGCAGTGTGAAAGGCTTGTATGAAAAGGTACAGAGCTGTCTTTCAGCACACAGTCTACAAAAGCTTTTCAAACTGTTGCCTCATAACAGCTGCAGTGGTTTGATTCCTTATATTGAAAAGACTTTCTCTTGTATGCTATCAAAGACGGAAGCTGACTCGTTAACCCACAAACCAAACAGGCCCTGAGTCTCGAGGGCCACCAGGCTTCATTCCCACATGGCCACAGACCGCGGCCAGCCTGGTAACGTGGCACCAAGATCGGAGCCCCTGCCTTCGGCTTCCCTCCGAGCAGGGCTCGAAGAACTGTGCTTCCCTTCAGTGGGGATGGGGGTGGAGTGGGGGGTGTGGGGAGCTGCTTTCCTGACCCAAATCTGCAGGTCAGACCCGGCCAGGTAAGGCATGGCCCCTGCAAGGCAGCATCTGACGTTGCCTAGAAATGGCACTCTTTAATGTATTGTTTAATTTAATTATATTCTTCTAATTTGCCTATTCCTTCAGAAAGCAGAGCACTTCAAATATTGATTATCCTTGGAGGGAAATAAGAGCCAACAAATGGTTTTACTCTTTCGAGCACCACAATGTAATTGGTCATTGTTCCTTTCTTAATTCATCACATAATACTTCCCTTCTCTATTCTCTTCAAAGGATTCCAATTTTGTTTTCTCTGTAGAGTAAACTTATAAGTAAACTTATAAGGACAAGGGGGCTGTTTATTGCTTGTGTGTTGCAAGGCAAGCACTGCGCGCACATGTCTCAGTAAATGACCCCAGATCACCCTCACATGGGACTGAGGGGAGGGCCGCTTGTCATCTATATTCTACAGATGAGGCAACCGAAGATTACAGAGATTAAATGTGCCACCTGAGGCCACAACCCCAGGCTTAAGAGCGGGTTGTATAAACTGGGGTCCCTTCACTGCACTGTCACAACCTTACCTCCATCCGTCTGCTGGACCCCTGATCATGTAGTGAACACCACAGCAAGGAGGCAGGAGTTTGATGAAATGGAGAGTTGGAGCTCACCAGCAGGAATAGTACGTGCATTACTATACACTTCTCAGCCATTTTTCTGTGTTTGTGTTTTTAAAGACAGGCAGCCATTCCTGCCTCATCAGAAAAGAAAAAGATCCTTGACACTGAAAAAAAAAAAAAAAAGATTGTATAATGGGCAGTACTCTGTGGAAACTAAAGGAGAAAAGGGTTTTTAAACAATTAGGATAAAAGAATAAAAATCAAGACGGAGAGAGAGACAGAAGAGGACACAGGGAAGATCCCATATATGGAGTAGAAGCTCTGGGTAAGAACCAACTTTCGCTTTTATTGCCAGCGTGCCCTTCACTCTACAGACCAAGTTCCAGAGTGCCCCTCATTCTATAGACCAAGTTGACTTCACAATATAATGAAATAGATTATCATCAAGGCCCCTTCCAGGTTTTAATTCTATACTTACAAATTTTTACATAAAGAATCCATTTGGTGGATAAAATTCTATCTCTCACCAGTGATGAGGTAGGATATGAGTCCACTTGCAAAAAGCTTAGAGTCAGCAGGTTCCAAAGCTGTCCTTCAGGGTTTTCTGGCTGGTTCCTGGGCCCAGCTTCTTCCCACCACGAGGGCGGACACCCAGAAACTGCCCTAAGTCACCTCCTCTGCACACAGCTGAGCAGCTCCTTAATCTAAACAGAACATTGATCTCTTGTGTATTTGTGTTCTGCTTTGATATCCGGAGCTTACCTCCTAAGACATTGGTATAGATGGGTCTGTATCAATATATTCCCTACGTCAAATTCCCAGAATCCAAGGAGGAGGTCCATGGCAACGTGCTGCACCTAAAATTTTTGTGCCTGAAAGAGTTTCATATTATGAAATGTCTCAAACATTAACCAGCTTCTTCGATAAAGAACATTCTATTCCAAGGGCAGCCATTGGCGGAAGTTACCATCCACAGCAGCACAAAGGCAGAAAGTAAGGGTGTCGGGGAACGGTTTGAGGACAGCTTGATAACACATGGCTTTCCTGTGCATGGTCAGTCATCTTATCAAGCAGGGGGCCACATATCTGGAGGCTTTGGAGACTCAGTGAGGAGTTCCGTATGAGCACATGCAGGAGACCATCACGGGCTGCGAGGCAAGGGGAAAAGTGAGCAGAGAAAGTTTGTGAAGCCCAGCTCGAATGCATCATGTCTACCACTGAGGCCTCTGCTGTCACTTGGCTCACCACTAGGGTTGGCCACAGTTGGCTGGACTAGCAACTGAGTGTCATTTGACATTTTTAAATGAAAACAAAAGCTCAGACGATTGGGATTGCGTGATCCAAGTTTGCTAAGTTCAAGGCAATGGAACACAGTTCACTTCGAGAAGCTAAAAGATGGGTACTACCTGTAAAAACGAGGGTGTCCACCTCAAACGGTAACTCAGACCCACTCCTCTCACCCTGCAAGGCAACATTAATAACCCGGCTCGCCCTTATCAATGCTTCCATCAAGGCCATTCAAGACTTCTCAAAGGCATCAGACTCATGTGCACTTCTGAGCGGGAGTTATTACCATAAGAGAGTGCTGCAGGGTTCAAGATTCATCAGTGAGTGCATTTGGAAAAGAGAACTTTCAGTCACTCCAGAACACCGCTCCACGATTTCAGCCAGGTGGGACACCCACGGGGGGAAGAGTCAGTGTGTCATATCTCACTGCACACCTCCTCCTCCGTCCTCAGTGCCGAGGCCTCATCAGCATTCAGTGGGAAGGGCAGGAGAGGACAGCTTGATCAGCCTTCCCTCCCGCTCTTGCCCTCAGTCAAGATGTCTGGGCAACTCACTTTCTCTTCACTTCCCGTACCGGCTGGCAGCACATTTTGAAATCTTTACTGGACATCATGCCGAAAACACCTCCTTCCCCAGAGTGGATTACACAGCGGCGGCTTAGCTGGAGACAGGAGATGCGGGTTTATTACAACACAGAGTCCTTTCTTCCTGATGAAATTTCTAGAATGGCTGGTTCCCTGGGCCCCACACCTGGTCGGAGCAGCGTTTCATAGAAGGAGTTCAGATGGCAGCTCCATGACCAACAGTGGTGCCAGGAAGGCTGGACTTGTGAAGATGAACTCATTTTCACACTTTTTTGATTGTTTTATTGGGGGGGGGCGTTTCTGGGAAGGTAAGGGGACCTGGGCCACTCGGTAAAAGTGTTGAACACGACGAGAATCAAAATCACTGCGTGTCAGTCTGGAGGCCGTTTGAAGATGCCCTACTCCACTGGCCCATCCACGCTGGAATCTTTGGGAGCCCCTGGTGGTGTCCTCCCGGCTGCCCATGTCGTCCACTGCTGTCCACGTCCACACACCCTGTCTGTGAGTTCAGTTCTTTCTTTCCTGCCCACTCTGCACTGGGGTTCCTGTCCACCCACTGGGACCGAACATCAGCAAAATCCATCTTCTGACTGACAACCACAGAAACACGGAAGCTGCCACCCTCCTCTCCAAAATCCATCCAGTATGTTCTTACACTGCAAAACCCCCCACGTGCGGTGCCCTGGAACGTCCCAGAAGTGCAGAAGCTCGGGTCTCATCGTAAATCTATGGAGTTTGACAACCCCTCTGAGGGACTCTGTTGCACACCAGGACGTGAGAACAGGTGGGCTGGAAAGTTCTCGAAGGGAAGGCGAGGAAAACCTGGAAACCACGAGCAACACATCCAGGAGAGAGCAGACCCTGTTCATCAGGGCAGCGGGGGATGCCGAGTAAGCAGTGAGGTCCAGTCCACAGGGTCCCACAGTCATGATCAGGAAGGATCAAGTCTGGGTGGGGCCAGAAGAAGAAGGGCTGATTCTCAGAAATGAAACAAGGTTTTACCTACTGCTTTTACCATCTTTCAGACTGCTGAAGGCAGAAAGGGGTGACAGGAGGCCTCCGTACCTTCATCTCCTTCCATCTACCCGAATCGCTAGTCTGCGCATTTAAATTAAATGAGGCAAGTTACACGTCGCGCCTGGCCCCCAGCAGACACTAGTGAGGGGTATCATCATAATCACTTTTCAGGTTACCAAGTTGGTGGTGGTGGTTGTTTTTACAAAACAGAAACATTTTGGAAGAGCTATCTATTCCTACTTCCTCATACCTAAGTTCTGCAAATACCTGAAATCTGACGACTGTGGGCAGACGTTACCAATAACCTCTGGTTTGCAAGTTCACAGAGTTCCTCGAAGTCCGTATTATTTAATTGTGTGGAGTCCTTGCATCTCTGCGAAATGTTCCAATGGGGCCTGCCTGTCTGCCCACAGCTCCCACGACTGCCCCTGGACACCACGTCTGGATCTCTTCTATCGTTCTTCCTGGGGGCAACTATGCATCTCTGTTCCCTCTACGATCACCCTCTATTTTGATAATAAGATCACGCTTTCCACATGGGCCCTGCCTGTCAAAAGAAGTTCCCAAAGTCTATTTGTCCTACCTCAGTTCCAGACCCACAATTCTACCTGCCTGCTAGATATCTGTTCTAGATGCTCCAGCAACACAAACTCTCATAACTCTGGCCCAGCCCCAGATCTTCTCCTCTTACCTCTAACTGCATTGCCTCCTTCAGACAGTGTGCTACTGGTAATGGAATTATTTGCAGGGATCCAGCTTTGAAAGCCCCCTCTTGGGGCACCTCAGTGACTCAGTCGTTTAAGTGGCCAACTCTTGGTTTTGGCTCAGGTCATGATCTCAGGGTCACAGGATTGAACCTCATGTCGGGCTCCAAGCTCAGTGGGGAGTCTGCTTGAGACTCTCTCTCCCTCTCCCTTTACCCCTCCTCCCCCTAAAGTAAATAATAACTTTTTTAAAGAAAAGAAAGCCCATAGTCATAGTATGTGCTTTTCCCTTCTTTCCGCACATATACTCCTGTGCTTCTGTGCACACACCCATCCCCCGGCCCTTCATCACCTCTAACCCAGACTCCAATAAAATGGAATGCATTCGTTGCAGATGTGGCGATCGGATTGATTTCTCTAAGTACAGTGGCATCGTGTTGTTCTCCCTTCCCTCCAATGATCATTCTCTGCTTTCCCCCTTTGCCCATGTCTCTCTCTTTGTTTGGAGTGCCCTCCCCATCCCCAACTTCTATGCCCCACCACCAAATCATCCCGCATTTGTCACCACTTCCATGAAGCCTCCCCTGCTCCCCTCCAACTAGACATCATTTTTATCCCTCGACACTGCGGTGCCCTCCATGGTATCAGTGTGCCCCTCATTAGCTCTGTGCATGGCTTCTGTGTATTGTTACTTCTCCTTGAAGACAACCATATACTCTGTTCAATCTCATAGCAGGCACAGCTCCAAGACCAGAGTACTGAGTTCAGCAATGCCTGTTGAACTGAATTTTTAAGTTCTGCATTTGACCACCTAAAAGATCATAGCAGCAAATTAGCCAAATCAAATGATGGAAAGAACTTGGCTGGGGACGTAGACAGGGTTTGTCATTTCCTAAGCATCACCCATCTGTCTGCACTGCGGTTCTAATCCATGTCCTTTTAATGAGTGATCACTCTGGAGCAGAATCCTGCGGGGCTGGGGATAGTGACTCCTCCTACCTTCCGGGTAAACACGGGTTGAAACACATCTGTCTACACCAAAGGTTGCATACATGCTTTTTGCGTTCCATCCTGGGAGAGAAACCCAGCACAATTTCATCTGTGTAGTCTGAGCCAAGCTGAACACTGAGATAACCGGAGACATGGTTTTCTAAACCCACGTGGATCCACATGCACGTTAGTGCTGCCTGTGGGCATTTCATCAAGTGCATCATGTGAACGTCACCTTGGGATCTGATGATTGCATTATTTACTCTGAAGCAGGTTAGTTTAAGATGAGCTTGACACTGGATCTCAACACATATCAAGGAACATACAATAAAGTAATCTCAACTTTGATTTCTGGAATAGATACCAAGGATAAGATTGGGAATGCTCTAGATAACACCCACCAAATCGTATGAAATGTAGCTTCTTAGAGGATACTGTATACGAGGAAGGTGGCTCCATTGCTACTTGTTTCTGCTTTTGCCCTCTCCACAGTGAGCAGGTCCCTCATCGCTCCCACAGAACCCGGGACTGAGAAAGATACAGTCCTCCCCAGTCCAGCCCGGAGCCCAGGAGGCCTACGGGAGCACAGCAAAAACAAACCACTCTCATCTTCAGGAGTAAGCAATGCAGAGGCAGCCTGAGTCCATACAGACGTCCTCATTTTCAATGCCAGACTGCATTGCAAATAGAGCCGGTTTAATACTTCAGGTTTTATGTGTTCCTGAAAAAATATGCAGCATACAGCTCTCTCTAGTGTGGTGCCAACTCTACTCTCTCTCTCTCCATGCAGATGAGAGAAGCGCCAGCCTGGTCCGTGCGTGGCCCTGTGCTGCAAGGAATCGCAGACAGTCTCATCCATCCCCTGGGAAGGGATGGAAGGGATTTCCTGCTTCTGGGCTCTGTCCATGGTGTCCCCAGACAGCTTCTTGGGCGGGATGCAAACACCTGATTCCCAGGGAGTGATGGATGCCCAGGACAGCCTCGATCCACATTTCAGCTTCTTGAAACACTGATCCGACTGCCTAGCTGTGGCAAGCTGAAGATATGACATCCTCCCTGCTCTCTCCTGCGACACAGAGGAACTCCAGTGTGCAGGGAGGCCTTCTGGTGACAGCAAATCTCTCAGATGGATCCCTGCTATCCTTTCAGGGTGATTTTTAAACTTTCTTGAACGACTTATGCATTCATGAGCCTTTTGGCATGCTCCATTTGCCCATACTTTCTGGCCAACAACAAATTAAAGAAGTCATCATTGAGGGTTGTATTCAACCTGGGATATTTATGGCCATTATAAATGCAAAAGAAGCATCTAGCAGGTTAAGAAATGGACACAGCCCAGGGGAATCATATATAGACCGTGATCTAAACAGAGACAGACAGAGAAGGGAGAGAACATTCAAGAGCTCATCACGTGATCCTATCATAAAGAAAAGTGGGATGTCCGTATCCTTTTTCTATTCAGAAAACCCAAGCCGAAAAGAAACAAGGAGAAACGGTCTATGAGACTGAATGACTTGATGGTTCATGGAACAGGAACTTGAGAGGAGCTCAGCCACATCCTTTCTTGCTCTGGCTGTCCTCACGTTCTCATTCCAGCATCAAGGGGACAGAAGTAGCACCATCAGACTCAGGTGTGAAGCCACACGTCTGTTCCTCAATGGAGTGTCTTCTGCAGAGCCTTCCTGCCGTCCCCGTACAACACCATTATTTCCCGTCATAAAAGGTCTGCCCGGAGCTCTAGCAGCTGAGTGTGGGAGAAAGGCTCAGCATCCAGACAGACTCGAGATCAAACCTGGTATATCTTAGCTCAGGCACCAGGCAGGTCACCAAACGTCCTGAAGCCTAACATTTCTTTTCATCTGTAATGTGGACACAGTAAAATGCCACTTCCAGGGTGGCTGTAATGGTCTCAAATACTGGATTTAAAGCGCTGGGCCCCAGTCAGGGCAGATCATTACGATGAGGGGTGGTTGTCCGTGGACCCACACCTGACTTGTGATTAGACGGCACAATGCATGTTGGCACTGAGGGGACCCCAAAGGGTGCTTATCATAATGATTACACTATTTAGAATGTTCTATGCATGTATTTGTCACAGATCCTCAATATTTAAGAAAACCTTGCAGGCCATCTAGTTAAAATTTATACCCAAAGCTGCAACTCCTTGTGTCATAAATTCTGATTAATTATTGCATTCATTTATAACATTGAGTCAGTACGCTGGGTACCCACGAAGACGATAAATGTGAAATCGGGCATGTGATTCCTGGGGTGCGCCTTTATGGATGCCTCTGTACCAGAGCACCTGACTGTTTTTGTCATCCCTGGTGATTCTCTGTATCTTTTGTCCTGCAATTTCCATCGCAACACATGTGGGTATCCTCCAGGATCTGGAAATTCATCGTCTAGTGCACCAGCTCAAAAAATCCTTTTTGGCAAACCCTTAACATATGCTAAAAAGTAAATTCTTTAGACAAAGCTAAAAAGAATGCAGCTGAGAAATTCTCAAAGACTGAAACAGGAAACTTAAAAGAGACCCTGCATCAGGGTGCCTGCGTGGCTCAACTGTCAAGTGCCTGCCTTCCGCTGAGGTCATGATCCCGGAGTCTTGGAATCGAGCCCCATATCAGGCTCCTTGTTCAGTGGGGAGCCTGCTTCTCCCTCTGCCCCTCACCCCACTCATGCTCTCTCTCAAATAGAGAAATAAAACCTTAAAAAAAGAGAGACCCTGTGTATCTCCTGATCGCAAGGCATTCTGGTGGCACCTGTGGGGAAACAGAGGCAACAAAACATCCCCCCTGTTTATGTAACTAATACCAGATGACCCGCTTTGAGCTTTTCTGAATGTGAAGCATGGATAAAGCAGAACAAGTACCATACGGCTGGAAGCAAGGTGAATGTTATGGTAAAGGTTTTAAGATTTAACTTAAGATAATCTATTCCGGTATCATATCCTTTATTATCCTTAGTCACTTCCAAATGCCTGTTCATCATATACTCTGCTTCGCTGTGGTGTTTTCTCTTAACAAGTTTCCTTCTCACTTTCTTTTCCATCCTCTTTAGCCCCCAAGTTCAGTCTGGCAATTTCCAACACTTGGTTTTAAACACTCTTTAAATGTCATGCGCGTTCATTTGTTCAGCCAATGACTGAATGCCCAACACGTGACAGATAGAAGAGACGCAGTCTCTGTCCTCACTGAACTATGTGTACATCATTAACACGTGAACACACACATTAACTCTGTGATAAGAATAAGGCACTGCACAAGAAAATTGTAAGAGTACAGCTTAGAGTGGGTTGGTCAAACTTTAAACGTGCTGGGTCTTCACTGTCATGTCTTCACACATGCCAGCCTCTAAGGCAGGAAATACATTTCCTTGAGTTACTGAATGAAGAGTGGAAACAGAAAGCACACTTTTGATGTTTTCCAAATGGGAAAGTCAAGAACTAATATTTTATAATTAGGAATTATATATAACAGTGAGCATTACAGATTGCCTGTTAAATACAGAGAGAGATTGGCAATGATGCTAAAGTTACATTGCATCTCTCTTTCAGCCATACCTATCCCCACACCCCCAAAACTCATTTTAAATAGTGCAATATCAATATATGTCTGATATATTTCTGTTTTTTGGTTGTTAGAGAAAGAAGCAGTTAGTTCAAGATTTTTAACATACATGTGTTAAATTTTGATGTTAGGCATTTAAAAGGAACAAACTCTCTCAGTGCTGGCCAGACCAGGAAGCACATAGTCAAGATGTAGTTAACTTACACTTAATATGTTGATTCAATTCCCATAGCTCTGTGCTAGCAGCATCCTGTGTGAATGAATATATATATATATATATTTTTTTAATTTGGTCTTATTTTACTTTTACTAAACAAGCCCTGATTTTGCGTGGTTAAATTATAGAAAACAGAATGGCATACATGCTGGTATATATAGATATATATTTTTAATAAAATCATGGACAAAAGTTATATCAAATTTCCATTTATATCAGATTAAACTCTCCTCCATGAAACTGACTTACATTAATAAGTTTCTTTGTTATTCAGAACATATGAAGTTAACTGAGGTCAATTAATTGGAGTCTTACTTTCTCTACAGATAAGACGAAAACACATTGATCGCCTCGATGTCCTCTATCTCCGACTGTGAGGACATGTACCTAAGCTGGAGTCAGCAGCTACATGAATCCGTAACATGTAGGAGACTGGATGCGTCCGTCTGTCCGGGACTGCCACAATCTTACTACCATCTGTTTAATTAGGATGGATGTCAAGAGTTCTTCAATGGTGTAGAACTACTCTAGAGTTAACCCTTTACCGCTAGCTCTTGGAAAATCATGCCTAGTTAAGAGTAAAAAATATATATATTTGAATGACACAGTGGACAAGCAAGAAAAGGATGGCACCAAAGTTATACAATGCCTATTTACAGGATTCTCTTTGATAAATCTAGGGAAGCTTTGCAAATTGAGTTTTGCATTCATCAACTTTGAAGGCTACAGAGACACACTGGACCACTGGAGTTAAGTGTGCATTTTTAAAATTTAAATTAAATAATCAGTACCTAATAAGTTATTTTAATTCACTATAGTTAAATATCTATTATATAGACTACATGTATAAAATAATGTGTAAATATATGATATATACTATATGATACATTGCTATAGTTTATATATTAAATAATACACTATATGAACTCATACTATACTATATATAAGTACATACTATTAAAATGGCATTAATATTTATCATAAAAATACATGTAATATAATAAATTTTCTTGCTAATTTCTCATGGATTGTCTGAGAGCTCTGTCTCACTACCTACCAGAACTACATGTTTTTATTATACATTGCCCACAAATGCAGAGAAGGTAAATTTGAAATCAGTAGGGTCCAGTAGTCTTTGGTGTTTGTTTTTTTTTTCAAGATTTTATTTATTTATTTGAGAGACCGAGTGAGTGAGCAAGAGATCACAAGCAGGGGGAATGGCTGAGGGAGAGAAGGGGAAGCAGATCCCCATTGAGCAGTGAGCCCGATGCAGGGCCCGATCCCAGGACGCTAGGATCATGACCTGAGCCAAAGGAAGACGCTTAATAAAATGACTCCTCTTAGCTCACATACCATAGAATGGAGTTGCAGAGAAAAAAAAGAAAAAATTGGTCCAACATAGGTACAAGGCTGATTAAAGAATGTGCATGAAAATGACAAGAATGCCAATCATGTAATTTAGAGTTAAAAATTCCACCTAAAGAAATCAGGCAAAGATTAGTTAGTGGCTTGACTTTTTGAATTATCCATAAAACAATTTTAAATGTCTAACTGGGCTTCACAGAAGGCTCATTAAAATAAAGTGGTCCCATACCTGGGTTGTAATTTTTCCGTTGTTTCCCTCAGCACACTCCAATTTTTATTGGATTTCTTTATGAAGCCTTTTTTATAGTCCATCCTTGATAAATGTTTCCTAGTCACCACTTTTACTGTTTATCTAACTTTAATCTGAAAAACTAAAGAGTCAAAATATTCTCACGTATGATCGTATTTATCAAAACTCCTTACCTATCTGTTGGAATTTGATATTGATAAAGATAGTTTCACAGTTAAATTTCAAGCTGAATAACTGAAGTTGAAAAATAAGGGATTCCTTTTTTCATAGGGGAACAGATAGCTGCAAATTAATTTGCAAAGACACACTACTGCTTACAGAGAAAACACAGAAAATTAAAGATGAGAATATGAGGGATTTTTTCACGTATATTTTTAAGGAGAAACTCAAAAGACTATTTTGCACCTCCAGTTCCCAAAGGGTTTGCCTCGGTCGGTTTTCTTTCCTAAAAGCTGTTATTTTCAAGGTTTGGCAATTCATGCTTTGGTTTTGAACCAAAACCAAAATGGTTCATTGCAAGGTTTGGTGGTCTTCATTTTTGTTTTTCCAAGTTTGGGATTCATGTTCCCTTTTTGGTATAAACTATACAGCCCTAAGATTTCAACGTGGCAGAACAGAAAATTGACCAAAAAGCAAGGAAAAAAAGATGTTTAAGTGATGTAAGGAGAATAAATGATGGTAAAAGAGGCACAGACTTGGGACCAGTGTGTCTTTTGCTCAAAGGAAGGACAGAAGCACAGCTTGCCAAGGGGGGAGAAGGTGACAGTATATATAAAGAAACAAACTAAAATAATCTTGTAAAAATTTCATCTGAAAAGATTTAAATGAGTAGGTGCATTATTTCCTTCTCTCTATTTGGCTTCTTATGGGTTGTTCCAAAAACTCTACATGAAGGATATTCAGGGTCTTGGGGCACTTCTCATGAGAGTTACCCAGGCTGAGGTTTTCAGAACTTAGGAAGTGCTATCATTCCCTTTAAAATCTGCACGCTGGGGCACCTGGGTGGCTCAGTGAGTTAAAGCTTCTGCCTTCGGCTCAGGTCATGATCTCAGGGTCCTGGGATTGAGCCCCACATGGGGCTCTCTGCTCAGTGGGGAGCCTGCTTCCCTTCCTCCCTCTCTGCCTGCCTCTGCCTACTTGTGATCTCTGTCTGTCAAATAAATAAAATAAATAAAATAAATAAATAAATAAATAATAAAAATAAATAAAATAAATAAAATATTAAAGAAAAATAAAATAAAATAAAATCTGCATGCCATCACACCCCAGTACTGGACGGTCTCAGAAGATCCCTGAGGACAATAGGGAAAGATAAAAAGCTTCCATGAGTCCAGCAGGCGGCATCTAGTAGAGTCCCTGCTACCGGCCCCAGTTCCTGTAATTTCTTCAGTTTTTGAATCTGGAGAGGAAGAAGAACCTGGCTGTGCTGTTGGTTTTGAAATGAACCACCTGGGCAGAGAGTGGAAACCCATTCTCCTTCAGAATGAGGCATAGCAGTGACGTCAGGTCCAAGGACAAGGGAAAGGTTTGGAGCCAACAGACCAAAAGACATCCACCAAATAGGCTACAAGAAGAGAAAAATTAGTTGGAAGATATTCTAATTAACTTCTTGATGCTAATAAATGGTCTATGTATGATATATTTTTTCATCATCCCAGAGAATGTCAATTGAAATGCCTTCCCCTTATGGGATGTACCAAGCAGCCCTTGAAAAGAAAGCACTAACTCTTTGGGCCACCAACTAGACACTGAATTTGGCAAACTTCAGACCCAGATCCAAATGCATCTGTTTTGTACTGCAATGATCTAAGAATACTTTTACATTTTTAAATGGTTGTTTCAAAAATAACACAAAGAAGAATATGTGACAGAGACTATACATTGACTGCAAAACCTAAAGCCTAAAACATTTACTATCTTGTTCTTAGCAGAAAAGTTTGCCCATCACTGACCTAAACCCTTATGTGGCTGATCATAAATTCTTTTTCTGCCTTATCCTCACGGGATGCTAATTTGTGATATGCTGCATTGCTCCTGAGAAAAAAATAAATATGGAATCTAATGTACGATGATGTTCTTAAGATGTTAGGTATTAATGTATTTTTAATTTTTCAAACTGGTTTAAATAAGTCTAGCTAGCTAGAACTGTGCCACTCCCCTTGGCCACATATAATTATATACCAGATGGGTTTTGGGGGGACTCCTCAAGCATTTACTGAGTGTCTACTCTAGACAATGAAGTCAAAATACATTCAATTTCCCAAATCTGTAAAATTCTTGCTTAGTTTAACAGAAGTCACTCCTGCTGATTATCTATAACATAATCTCTATGGGGGATGTTTTCTGAGTCGGCTACTAAAGTTGCTACAGGGAAGATCAAGAAACAAAGATATCCTTGTTCCAGAAACAAAGACAGAGCACGTTCATAAAGAAAACTTATACATACTAGACTTATTGTCAAGAATCTTCCTATTATTATTTTATTTTTATTATTATTATTATTTGGGTTTTTTTGGGGGGGGGGTTGAAATCTTTATATTTCACCACAAAAATTTCATAGCAGCACACATAAGAAAACATCTGAGTAAAAAAAAAAAAATGCCCCCAAACTTTTACTGTTCTTTAAAAATACATGTTAAACTCCAAACATACCACCCAGTACAATGGGATCATCCAAACATTAATATTACACTAAGAAGCTTATTTTTTAAGCAACAAAAAACTCTTAGTAAAGTATATATTTTGATATTTTGATAGGTTTAATTTTATATTTACATTGTTAAAACTATACCCAAGGTTTTTTTATTTATTTATTTTTTTTAATTTCATTTCTTTTCAGCGTAACAGAATTCATAGTTTTTGCACCACACCCAGTGCTCCATGCAATGCGTGCCCTCCATAATACCCACCACCTGGCTCCCCCAACCTCCCACCCACCCCCGCCCCTTCAAAACCCTCAGGTTGTTTTTCAGAGTCCATAGTCTCTCATGGCTCATCTCCCCCCTCCAATTTCCCTCAACTCCCATATCCTCTCCATCTCCCCATGTCCTCCGTGTTATTTGTTATGCTCCGCAAATAAGTGAAACCATATGATAATTGACTCTCTCTGCTTGACTTATTTCACTCAGCATAATCTCTTCCAGTCCCGTCCATGTTGCTACAAAAGTTGGGTATTCATCCTTTTTGATGGAGGCATAATACTCCATAGTGTATATGGACCATATCTTCCTTATCCATTCGTCTGTTGAAGGGCATCTTGTTTGTCAAGAATCTTCCTATTATTATTTTATTATTATTATTATTTGGTTTTAAGTAAAGATAATTCTCTTCACGGAAGTCAGCATGAATAAGTTATTGAAAATATTGCTGATACATGAAAGTTTTACACAGTCTGCTCATCACAGTGGGATTCTGGCTCAGTCAACACTCTCCTATCTAATGACAGCCACATTCTTTATCACATGAAAATTAAACAGACTATGGTTCCTGAAATTTTATTTTTGTTGTGACTAACATTATTAGCTGCTCAGTTTTTTTATTGTTATTTGGTTGGTTGGTTGTTTGGTTGGTTGGTCGCATTTGGTATCTGGGTGGCTTTTTTGTTTGTTTGTTTGTTTGTTTTTACCTTTAGCCATGACATAAATCTAACTTGGGACTTCAGTTTGATTTAATATTTCCCAGTTTTGTGGTGTTCATTGATTTAGTTCATTGCCTGAAGTTGGAGATGAGTCTCTAATAATTCCTAGCATTCCAATCCAATACTAGCTTTCCTTAAAAGACATTCAGTATTACTTTGTGTTAATCTATGAAATCTTAGAAACAATTTTTAAAATGTCATACAGAGATCATACTCAATGTGTTTTTCAATAAAAATGTCATATTTCTTTAGTGTTTTGGAGTGTCTGCTATTACTGTATAAAATCAAGTAAGCTTCTTGGAATGACTTGTCGGCATGCACTGAACTTTTATTACAAGTCAGTAAGTGAGTAATATAACCTAAAATCAGAGCTAATGACACTGCAGGAACATAGTGACATTCCTCCCTGTGGGCCAACGTGCACTGAAATGCTTGGTTTCAAACTCCACGCGCGCTTACAGGCACCCAACATAAAAACCCTGCAAGCTACCTCTGGTTGTTCAGACTCAGACCAGCGATGAAGCGTTTTGCATCACACAGCACCTGTATGCTAATGAGCAGAGAGTGGGGTGGCATGCCCCATGTGCTGCAAGAGCACAAAAGCTTTTCCTACAGCATAAAGTACAGGAATCTGTGTTATGAGAGAATTATGTGGTTTAAAAAAATTGATTGATTGATTGAGAGATGGAGAGCACCCAAGTTGGCAGAGGGTCAGGGTGAGAAGAAGATAGAGAATCTTAAGCAGACTCTGACCTGAGCACAGGGCCCGGTGCAGGGCTCAAACTCCGGACCCTGAGATCATGACCTGAGCTGGTATCAAGAGTTGGACACCTAGCTAACTGAGCCACCCAGGCACCCCCTCATTATGTGATGATTTTGCTGTGGGAAGTTAGCATGCTGACTAGCTTTCCAGAAAACAAACTTTGCAAGGATCCTTGCACAAAGGATTGTTTCGCAAGGAAAGGCGATTTAAATTCTATCCCTGTATACTGTAAGGAAATTTTGGTCTTTAACAACGTCACGGTTCCCTATCTGTAATAGCCTTTATATGTAAATTCTCAACAAAATGTTATGCTCTGGGGGTAACAGTTAAGGATTCACATATTAATTTATGCTATAGTAATTTTTTTCATTTTTATTTATTTTTTAATTACTTTTTAGTGTTCCAGAACTCATTGTTTATTTAAAAATTCTGAAAAACCTTCCATTCCGGCTCCCTGTGCCCTACGGTATTCTCCATCAAGCTATCTAGAGTTGGAACTGTAGGAATCTGTAAAAGGAAAACCAGACACATGAAAATGGGAATTAGGAATTACTGCTCCTGTAAACTGAATTATTTCTCACATATTATCCCAATCATTTCTAACAATTCTTGCCTCTTGCTGACCTCCCCGAGATGCAACATCATTCATCCTTCTTCACAAAGAATTTCTAGATCCTTTTCACTTGCTTTGAACACTGTACAATATATACTATACTACATACCCTATAAGTACGAATATATACCCGTAGGTAGCACATATACATGGTGTCTATTTCTAATAGTACATATATGCTCTACGTGTACAAACACAAAAATGATGTGCACTGATTGATCCATTCGATCGAAAGTCTATATTTGTGGCTAGTACACACAGTGAATCGCTCATTTGCTGGGGTGCTTTGAACCCTGTGGGCTCTTGAAGAGATGCTTTAGCTACCTAAAAGCCAAATCGTCCAGCAGCTGGGGTGCCCCCCCGGCAAATCAGGCAGCCTGGTTTTAGGGTTGGCATTCCCCCCTCCTCCTCGCTGTGTGACAGCAGGGTGGTGCTCCAACACTCCTGAAGAGGGGGTCTACCCCCTTACCATGAAAGATGCCATGTGATTACCCCCCCCCATGTCTAGGACATAGCCTCTTAAATGTGCAGGTGGCTTCTCATAAGAATCATAGAGAACTGGAGGAGAGATGACAATCTGTGCCTCCTGGGATGCATTTAATCTAACACCCTTTCCTTTAAAAAGTAAATAACCTGACCTTACTGAGATATAATTCACATGCCATAAAATCCATCAATTTCACATGTAAAACTTGGGGTGCCTGGGTGGCTCCATCGGCTGAGGTCTGCCTTCAGCTCAGGTCATGATCCCAGGGTCCTGGGATGGAGCCCCATGTTGCGCTCCCTGCTCAGAGGGGAGCCTGCTTCTCCTTCTGCCCCAACCCTCGCTCGTACAATCTCTTTCTCTCTCTCTAATAAATACATAAAATCTTAAAAAAATAAAAATAAAGTGTCAACTCAATGTGTTTTGGCATATTCACACAGTTGTGGCCCCACCACCACAATGCTAGAATACTTTTATTACTCTGAAAAAGAAATCCCGCGCCTTTTGGCCATCCCCCTCTCAAGCCCCTCCATTTCTCTCAGCCCTACCCAACCACTCATCTGCTTTCTGCTTTGATGGATTTGCTTCCTCTGGACATTTCATGTAAGTGGGACCATGCAATCCATGGTCTTTGTG
Organism: Mellivora capensis; assembly: GCA_004024625.1. Lineage (NCBI taxonomy): Eukaryota > Metazoa > Chordata > Mammalia > Carnivora > Mustelidae > Mellivora > Mellivora capensis. The sequence goes on along the minus strand of PISX010001157.1, from coordinate 35,558 downwards.
CCTGACTTCTTCACTGGGCACGTTTCCAAGGTTCACCACATTGTACATGGATTCATATTTCACTGCTTTTCACAACAGGACTCTAGTCATTATAGGGATATATCACATTTATATACCCATTCAGCAGCTCTTGGGAATTCTGAGTTCCCAGTTTGGGATTATGATGATTGGAACATTTTCGTCCTTCTGTTGGTTTTTTCTGTTCTCTCCCCTGCACTTTCCTGAACAGGTCCTCCGTTCTTGAGCAGGAGGAGATAAAGCTGGTGGAACAACAGGCAGAGAGAAGGGGCAGCCAGTCCTCCACCCTTTGGCAAAGATGTTTGTTTACCCCAAGTGGACACAGGAGCCTCACCGATTCCCACATAGGTAAAGGGACCCCAATAACAAGGGGGCCTGGGTTTGGAAGGAGCCATACAAGAAAGCATCCCCCTGTCAGGTGCCAGACAGTGGAGAGACCTCCCAGCAGCACCACTGAAGAAAATTCATCTTCCCCAGGATGGACCAATGTCCCTGGGACATTAGAGCCTTGATGCACCATCACTGTCCTTAGGGAGAAAAGACTTGATCTTTCCCACTCATTCCTTCCCAGATGGCCTATTCAAGTGGTTTGGGGGAAGGTCACTTGCTGACCATTGAGCTGCCCCTCCAGGGAATGGGGCGCTTGCTAGCTAACCTACTTTTCTTAATAGCAAGAGCTGAGGCCTTGTCTCCCTGCTTGCCTTTGTTGTCATGACAAACAACTCTGCAAAGCAATCTACATCGTTAAAACAGAACGTGTAAACACAACGAGTAACATACATGACAGGTCTTCGCCAGTGAATCTTTCCTCCAAGCCTCCTCCTTCTTCTATAAAGATATGTGCATGCAAATTTTTATCTAGCTCACCTGCTCAGTAGAAACTTGATTTTCTCTGAGTTATTTTTAGAGTTCAGAGAAAGGTAAGGAGCCAGGAGTGAGGACACCAGTGCTTGGAAAAAGAACTGTTAATTCAATGGATTAAGATGAAAACTTGTGATTTAAATAAAGGCAGACCCCTGAGAAAGAGAAGCAACTCCTGGATCAAAAGTACCTTCATTCAAATCCTTTAGAATATTGGGCATTTCTTTGGGTTAATAAGTTCTTCTATTAGGATAAAAAAAAAAAGCCTGGAGCACTAATACATTAGTCACTCATTCCTTATGACAGTTTAAATTAGACAAATGTCTAGTCTCTACCAGCCTGAGTGACCCAGGGTGTTGGGCTGCAGAAGTGGGTTTCTTTTTTTTTTTTTTTTAAGATTTTATTTATTTATTTGAGAGAGAGAGAATGAGCAGAGGGAGAGGCAGACGCGGAAGCAGAGTCTGCTGAGCTGGAGCCTGGTGCGGGACTTGATCCCAGGATCCCGGGGTTGTGATCTGAGCTGAAGGTGGACACTTAACCAACAAGCCACCCAGGTACCCACAGGCTGCAGAAGATCAAGGAGCACCTTGAGAACCACTTTCCCATCAACACCTCCCAGAATGTCCCCATGGTTTACCGCAGAGCCTCTGGATCGCTATGCTCAAGAACAAAAACTCATACTAAAACCAGGTTGATGGCTTCAGTTTATTCCAAGTGGCTTAAATCTCAGTTATTTTGTCTTCTTGTTGAATTTCTATAGGCAGTGACAGAATTTTGGGCACATGGACATTTCAACAGCTTGCAGTTCCATACATTTTATTTTATCTTGACGTGCTTTAAAAAGCAAAATTACATAAATACTAAGACACCTTAAATCTATTACCTTTTTAAAAAACAAAGGCATATATTAGTATTTGTCTAAAATAGGGATATATTTGTATTACATTAAAACTAAGGAAAGAAGTTTTACTTGCTAGTAATCTTCATAATGAAGATAAATCAATGACTTAAAAAAAAAACCTGGTAGAAAAATTATGACATTAAAAGCCACGAGGGTCATCAGTAAAGCCTAATTTATATAGCTACCGTGAGATATCATGTGATAACAAAGTTGTTCCTAGCATATAATTCATATCTACTTCCCAGAATAAGAAGGCAAAATGACAGAAGACATAGAAAGAAGAACTTGGCCTTGCTACCATGTCACTTAATTATGCTTATACATAGAATAGCATCAGTCATGGTGACTCCTTCAACTGAACATCGGGAAAGGTCATCACTAGGGAGCATCGATGGGGTTGCACTGTGAGGCAAGAGAAAACCTGAAGAATTTTTTAATGCCTTAAACAGTATCACAGTGAACTTAAAGAGCCAAGAGTTAGTTGCAGAATAATGAAAATATATTGCTTTTCTGCTGCAATACTAATGGTCTCAAAAAAAAAAAAAAATCCTTTTAAGTTTTGGATCCAGAAAGGTGCAGTTTAGCCCCTCCTGCCAATAGATGGGTGTCATGGATAAGACACTGATTTCTTTGAGCCTAGTATTTTCATATAATATGAATAATGATGCTTATCTCATAAAAACACTATTAGGATGAAATTTAAAAGGTATGGAATGTATTCATGTTACTAATAAGGATGATGACTCCCACTGGCCGTCCTCTCACTGTATGCTGGCAATCTGTATAAATAATTTTACATTAGACCCTCCAAATGAAGGTTTATTTCTGCTTCCGCTCACATAGGACACTCTAGGCACCGTTACAGGACAAACTACAGATCCTGCTATAAATCCCCCTCTAGGAGGGGAAGTACGACTGTAGTAGCTGGCTGGGAAGCCACGTGCCACCTGGGTGTCCACGGGGCCAAAGGCCATCAGGCCTGGGAGCAGAAACAACAGGTCCGAACCGGAGAGCCTGCCTGCCCATCACAAAAATGATTTTCTACCCGCAAACCCGGTCGAGGAACACGGATCAAGACTTGACCCAGTTGGTGGGAACCCCAACATAGACCACCTATTCTCATCAGAGTCCCAGAGGCAGATGATGTTCATGACACGGTTTGGTTTTCATCACATCGTAGCTCACCTACGCAGCAAGGGCGCACAGACGCCAACATGCCTTTGTGACAGCCTAAGTAACGGGCATCTTGAGATTCCAAGTGATCAGGAACATAACATGGCTGGATGAATGATATAATTAATTTGCAGAGAGTGGCCAAATGTTTTCAGCCAATATTTGAGTTCTGGCAGCTTGCCTTGTTCTCCTGGCTTTAGTCTGCTGACTAGCCCACTTTATTCAGGAAGATACTATGAAACCACAGAAGCTCGCCTCTCCAAATTCCCCATCTGAATGCACATATGTTTCATTTTTCTCTACTCTTGGATGGAGCTAGGAGAAGGGTAAGTGGCAAAAGAGGAAAGAGCGAAAGGATTCCCTGCACTGCCTCCAACAGACCCCTTTAGAAGTCATGGTCACAAAATCCTATTTTTGCTAAAATATCTTACCCTGTTAGTAAAAACCATAGATTCTGTACAGATATCTGTCAGCTGGAAACTGAATTCACGTCATTGACAGATCACTGTCCAAGGAAGACAGGCTTCTCTTTCAACATCCCCTTGGCCACAAACTGTTCATGGTGTGAGGACAATGGGGGTGCACAACAAGCCCTGGAATCGGGAAGGTGCGTCAACATAGCTAATTGATGAGTTATTGATCACAGCCGAGTTTTTGATCACAGTATTACCCGAGAATGATTATCGTGCGCTCTTGAACTCCTAATCTTTTGCTGGCAATTTTTCTCTATTCTGACTCCTAGGTCTCTCTCCTGGCATTTTCTCATTTTACCTTGTATTGAAATTGTGTTAATTTTATGTCCCCTAGTAGACTGCGAAGACCCTGGGGGCAGGGACCATAACCCAGTGCTGACTGGTGATAGGATGGGACTTACAGCCCAATGGAAAGTAGGAGAATGAAGGTGGTGTTTTATGGCTTCTTTGGTAAGTGCACCAACACACACACACACACACACACACACACAGCTGTACCCAACAGTTGCGCCCTTGTGTGTGGGAAGTTTGGACACCCTCACGAGAGCATGGTGGCAGCGATGGCAGCCGTAGGTCGTAGGCTCTACAATGTTTCCCTGCTGGAGTTGGCTCACTGTATTGTTCCTACAGGTTGATTACATCCTTGCTACTGCTGCCGTCAGTAGTTTTCCTTGAAAATAAGATGCTGCAATTCACAGGCAGGACTACATCGGCACAAATAAGCAGCAAACCTGCTCATTCTTTGGTGCTTAGTTATGAATCTCTTTAAAATGTACCTACTCTTGGTTCTCTACATGCGCAAGTATGGAGTGTGGCCCCAAGTGACATTTTACATTCCTACTGTTCAGTTTGGGTGTTAGATCACCGTTCAAATGGTAAGGGTTTTTACCTCTCTCTCTGCCTGCCTCTCTGCCTACTTGTGATCTCTCTGTCAAATAAATAAATAAAATCTTTAAAAAAATGGTAAGCGTTTTTAGATGGTCCCTTTTATCAGCTCAATCCTGCTGCCTACAAATTCTGGTCATTTAAGTTAGTGCTTTTAGTTAACAAATTATGAAAAAAGCCGTAGGGAATCAAAGACTCATAAGCTAATTGTGAGTTTGAAGAAGCACTGATCAAGAAGGAAAATGAAGGCTAACAAAGAAGGTCCCAATAGAGGCAGACAAGACCTTTCTCCGAAATTTAGTAGAGAAAAAACAAAATGAACGTGACCCCACCAAATTAACCTCCTGTTTCCTACACTAACTTGGCAAGGGAGACCCAGAGGTCCCAGTAGCCTGTCTCAAACCCTGGAACAGGTTTGCGTTTCTAATTACATATATTTCCATGAACTGTCATTTCATGGTTTGCCTGGTTCAACCAGTTTTGGAAGCCAGCTGAGGTCTACATCAACCTTTCCATGATGTTCCTTTGTTCTAAACATTAAAATGTCATTATTAAGTCCTTGTAAACAGCACTGTTAACAGCTGCAGGACAGTAGATCCCACAAAAGCACCAGTAACCTCCTTATTAGCCACTATGTAGTTTCTGGGTTTTGTGATTATTATTAATGATTTCACGAGACCATTTCTCAACAGTCTGCTGTTGCTTCTATTATGTAGCTAACAATAAATGAAATTCCTGGTTCAAAAGTGATGAATATTTATAAGCTTACTGAGCCAAATGACTTCTGAAATAGGTTTTATCCACATTACAGTGCGAGGCAGAATTCCCTTCATTGAATCTTAAACAGCATCTGGTATGCTCATTTTAAAACTAATTGATTTCTATACTATGGGACAAACTGAAAGATCATTATTAATATAATCTGTATAACTCTGGTAATGATATGTGATCAATTTCCATGTTTGTTAGCCACTTACATTTCCTATACTAAATTCTTTTTTTTTTTTTTCTTAATCCTAAAAGAGTTGCTGGTTTCTGGAAAAAGGAGTAAAATAAAACACTGAATTTTATTTAGTTTCACTGTGTACTCCTGCATAAATAATTCCCAGAGGAGCTAAAGGAACCAGAGTAGAGACACATTTCCTAATTACTTGTAGATTTCTTTTCACATTTCTGTATGAGGGATCAGTTATCTATAAAAGTATTTCAAGTGATACGTCGTATCATTTGTGTGTCTAGCAGAAACAATTTCCTTCTCTTAATGCAGAGGTCAGAATATTCTTTCTGAAGAATACAAAATGCATCCAAGTATGATTTGGGAGCTGAGAGAGATTAAAGCACATGAAGTCACTTGGACAGTACGAAATTTCTGCAGAGTCATAAATATGATCACAGAAGAAGCAGTGAAAATGGTACTAGTTCCGTCAGTTTGATACTAAGGTGGAACGTTAAAACATTTAAAAGTATAAATGTCTGCGCTCAGCACTATTTGCTGTGGAAAGTCCACAAAATGAAAGGTAAGTCAATATCACCTACTTATCACTGGTCTCACTCAAGTGTTGGTTCGAGGAGAAACTTGGCGATATTTTTGAGAATTCTTGGTTTTTTGATTGAGAATTCTTATTAAAACTGTTCATAGTGAGGTGCCTGGGTGCTCATTTGGTTAAGCGTCTGATTCTTGATTTCAGCTCCAGTTATGATCTCAGAGTCCTGAGACTGAGCGCCACATTGGGCTCCACACTCAACATGGAGTCTGCTTGTGATTCTCTCTTTCCCTCTTCCTCTGTCCTCCCTCTGCTCCCTCTCTCTCTCTAAATAAATAAATAAATAAAATCTTAAAAAAATTAATAGCATATACATTTAATTTTTGTCTAGCTACAAAAGAAAAGGATACTGTAATTCTTTTAAAAAAAAAATATTTACGATTAGGATGCCTGGGTTGGCTTAGTCAGTTGAGCCTTTGCCTTTGGGTCAGGTCATGATCCCAGCGGCCTAGGATCAAGCCCCACATCGGGCTCCATGCTCCACAGAAAGTCTGATTCTCCCTTTCTCTCTCCCTCTGCCTGTCCCCCTGCTCATGCATGCACACTCTCTCTCTAATAAATAAATAAGATCTTCAGGAAAAAAAAAAACAACGTTGTCAATTAATATCTATTTCTACATATGAGAAGTTTGCTTTGGATAGAAGTCACCATTTTCTGTTCTGATGAGCTTTTATATATTCTGCATAAAATGACCTTGATGGACAGCCTCCTTTGGACCAATGGTACCTCAACTGTATAAGTCTTACATGAGTCTGCACTTTCCCCAATCTCCCTGCTTCTCATTCCCTGTCCCCAAATTCCTTTTCGTCCTCCTGACTTTTAACTCTGGTCGAGTGATCAGTACCTTGGGAATACAGGAGGACAGGATTACAATACCACTCGGCTCAATAGCAACAGATTATTAAAAGCTCTTCCCTCCACAACTTTGAAATGGGTAAATAAAAAGGCAGTTGGAAGTGGAGTCAGTACTTTTTCAAAAGGGCTGTGTATAATTTGCAAAAAATGAAAAGTGTAGTTTAAATGTTACCATCAAAGATCTCATTTGCTCAAAAATCTGACTGCAGAGTTTTTCTGGTCCTACACTGGACACTCACTCACCTGCTGGTACTTACCCCACTGAATCATCAGGAGCCTGCGGTGACAAACACACATCTAAGGTGTTACAGGACTAATGCCGAGGGACGGACTGTACAAGGAAGGCTGTGTTATTTACTAGGGCCTGGGGGAGCTGAACTCCACAGTGTATTCAAACCAGTACGACTTTATAGATGCTTTGTGGAAATTATATTCCAAAAATAATGTCTTTATATTATCTCAGATTAAAAAAAAAGTATGAATATGGAAAACTATGCATTTTCCCACTGGAAAATAGATGTAGACTGAGACTATCCCATTAGTAATAAAAACAAAGTCATAGAATAGAATCAGGATAGACCCAATCGGTGAGGTATCTGCTGATAACATTATGTCTGCTCTCTTTATCTCTGGAGATTTTGAAATGACTACTTTTGGTTTTGGGGAGAATTCGTAAAGAAATACTTAAAAATCAATGAAATGTCATTTGCAGTGAATTTCTTGAAATTACACAGCATCTGTCATCATATTATTAATCACTAGTCACCTTTCAGATTCATGAAGTATAATAACATTAATACCTGTAATTATAAAACTAGAAGTATCTGTATATTAGTTTCACCTACTTTACCATAAATCAAATGATTAGTAACCTAGACAACTCGCAGATATTAGTGAACATACTCCCTTTGTCCACATGATCATTTTATAAATAGGCATCATTTTGCATGCAGCACGAATCCAAGAATGGTTTGCCAACTGCGTGAATGCTCTGTTGGTTCCTGCCAGTTTTCTTGGGGGTCAGAAAAATGAGATTACAGTGAATGTGTGAACGAGCAAGGGATCATGTACGTGATTAGAAATGTAAACAAAAGAAGGTGAACTCTTGTGTGGGTTGAAGTGGGGGTGGGTGCACCTGAAGGCAGCAGACAACATGTTCAGGTGTTGTTAAATTTAAGAACTAGGATGGCAGTGACCATCATATTTATTCATTCATTCATTCAATATACATTAATGTGTTCCTAGTATATCCTAGGCGTCACATTGATTCCCTTGAGTAGCATTTTTTTAGTTATGAAACAACAAGATTAACTCAACACTAAGATAATTCATTCACATCAATATGTATGGACTTACCAGTGGCATATTTGACATACAGTTCCCATATTTATTCTTTACATCAGGTTCTGGTGCTAATTGGATGTTGAATTCCATCAACTCTCCTGACTTTCTCTGAGTGTTGGTATCCCCCATGGCAAACGTGGTTAGTATATTTCCTACCACGTCACAGGGAAACCTTACTAAAATAGCAGTTCTATATCGGAAAATAACCTCTCCTAGGAGATACATTTGCAAAAGCATAAATTGATCAAGGACATAATCAATTTATTTTTAATTTAATTACTGTTTTGTGGATAAAGTAATGAAAAGGGATAAAAGCTTTCATCATGAAGAAACAGCTACTGAGCACGAGCTTAAACACCTTTTTATGGTCTTTTTGAAAGGCAATCTTACTGAATTCCTATACCGAAAACCATTATATGATAATTGAAGAAAATGCTTTAAGTAAATAAGGTAGGATTTTTTTTTTAACGTGAAAAGACAGCCATTTACAATCACGCCCGCTGGCATGCATCTCAATCCTGAAGCTGTACTAACTAGATTTTAAAAGAATTCTCTTGGTGTAGTTTTTCCTTCTTTAACTTAGCACACACACACAAAATTTCGCTTACAAGCATCCCTTATTCAGTGTGTACAGAAATACCCCTTTATTCCCTTCTCTCTTTCCTGACCCTTTCTCACCATGTGTGAACTTCACTTGAGCCCCACTGATATCCATCTTGTTCATTGCTATGGCCACAGTCCCCAGACCACAGGGCCTGGCATCTCATTGACACCAGGTAGATCATTTTAAATGAAGGAGCAAATGAGTGAATGGCACTACGTGAAGAATTATGACGCCACGGAGAATATAGAGATAAATCCACAAAATGTTGCCCTGGAGGCGTGCAGCAGACAGGGTCAGTCACACCCACACACATTTCCCCGGCACACGTTTCCTGGCACGCACATTTCCCAGGCACACCCCGGGGCTCCCTCCCTGAGTGCTTCCTCTGGCTTACCTGGCTCAGACTGCACAGACCCAGTGGGGAGGGTTAGGGAGGCAAGTTTACCCGGGTGTTGCCCTCAACCAGTGCCAAAGGGAACTCAGCATACAAAGAACCCAGCTTTTTCCTCCCTGGCAGGAACACACAAAAAGTCACAGGTTTCCAGAGGACTGAATCTCACTTTCTCAGAGCACCAACCTGCTCCTTAACACACATCCTTCCCCGCCCCCCACACCTCCCATTCCCCCATAAGGGGATCAACTCCAAAATAAATTACTTGCACTCAAATCCTTGTTTTGGTCTTAACTTCTGGGACAAGGTGTTTATATTCTGGTAGGAATAGGCACACTAAAATCACTCTGGGATAATACAGTAACAGAGGCCATGATGCAAGTGCAGATGGGGTACCCTCACGGGAGGGCATGGGCCTGAAGCATCAGCTGAGATGAGAGGCCATTTAATGAAGACAGGAACCACAGATTCTATCCCAAGGCCATTGCTGTAGGTTAAACTTCATCGGGTTAAATCATGAGTGATGGTTAGGATAGAGACATGAAGAAACTGAGAATACTCCTAACCAAGTAAAAGGGATGAGAAAGATATGGGGCCTGTGGGACAGATCTGCACGGAGAACACAGTGAGTGTTTCTGTTTGTGTGGCCCTGGGATATGCGAAGGGGGTTAAGAGGTAGACGGTTGGAAAGGGGACTTTGACACTAGACACAGAGCATAATGTGTATCTGACCAAGAATTGTGATTATTTTATGGAGGCCACGGGAAGCCTTAATGATTTCTTTTAAAAGGCAAGTGACATGATCTGCCTTAGGAAAATTGATCCTGCAATTGTGTAAAGTAGATTAGCACCAGGAAAGAGAGCTGTGGAATCCTTGTAGAAGGCTAGCCCAACAGTCCAGGTAGCAAATAATGACGCCCAGGGTTAAGGTTACAACAGAAAAAATGGAAAAGAAAAGACAGAGGTGTGTGTATTAGAAGCAGCCTGGTCGGCTGTACGTCAAGGACATGACTACGAGGAGGAAACACAGAGAGTAAGCAGACAGGGAAGGCTTTGACTCAGACAGACTTGGGTTTAATCCAACATGAGATCTTCCAGGCTCTTTCAGTCCTCTGAGATGTGAACGTTTTCATTTGCGAGAAAGGAAAGAAGACATACCCCACAGGCTTGGGAGGCTTCAAACAGATAATGCATTTAAAGTCCAGAACGGGGCCTGGAGAATATTAAGCACATGATTGAGGATAGTTACTGTCACTGTTGTTGAAGCATAAAGAAGTATTCAAAGTCTTAAAAAAAAAAAAGTCTTGAAAAAATGATATCCCCAAGGCCAAAACTTAGCCAAAGATGTTAACACCTCAAAATAAAGAATTCACCAATCAGGGACGCCTGGGTGGCTCAGTTGGTTAAGCGGCTGCCTTCGGCTCAGGTCATGATCCCAGCGTCCTGGGATCGAGTCCCACATCGGGCTCCTTGCTCAGCGGGGAGCCTGCTTCTCCCTCTGCCTCTGCCTGCCACTCTGCCTGTGCTTGCTCTCTCGCTCTCTCTCTGATAAATAAATAAAATCTTAAAAAAAAAAAAAAAACTTAAAAAAAAAAAAAAGAAAAAAAATAAAGAATTCACCAATCAGAAGAAAGGTGCTGTTTATCAGCCCAGAACTAATGATTAAAGAAAGCAGGGCAAAAGTCAGGCACGCGTGCCCGTAGCCCAGTTCAGCACACTGGTCTTTGTGAATCATGCGATTCACATGTCTGCCTCTGCTGCCACGATCTCGAGACAACCCTGAGATTGCCCTTGGGTTTCACTCCTTGGTCTGCCTACAAAAACACAAAATGCTGGCCATCCCAACTTGAGAGATCTGCTTTCTGTGAAAGCGGTATTTGTATGGAAGTTTGATAAGTTCCTATTTGAAATTCACGCATATTCTCCTACGCCACGGTTTAGCATGAAGATACTCTCAACACCAAGACAAATTCAAGTGTCTAAGAGTGCAAACCCTCAGACTGCACTCTGGGCTGAGAACTTCACGGAAACATTGTTTGTACATTTCATCCCTCGCCCAGTGACACCCGGGAGCCCTCGACACTCCCGAATGAATGATTCAACCGCACGGCTTCTTCATTCTCTTCCATTAATATTCATAACCAACTTGTCGGCCGCAAGTGGGCTGGAACCGTGATGAACGTCAGTAGAAATCTCTTACCAAACACGACACGATGGGTATTCCAATCTACCGCGGGAAGTTCCACAGCCCGAAAACTCAAATTTGGCTTTTCACTGCCACTACAACGCAAGTCACTGAGAAACAACATGACCCGTGGTTTTTTGTTGTTGTTTTTTTTTTTTCATTTCTTTTCAGCGTAACAGAATTCATGGTTTTACACCACACCCAGTGCTCCATGCAATGCGTGCTCTCCATAATACCCACCACCTGCCTCCCGTGGTTTTATTATTTTCTTAAAACCACTGAGGCAGGTTTTCTTTCTACCTATAGAAAGTGAGGCAGAGCAAGACTGCAGGCAGGGAGTCTCCAGACACAGTGGGAAGCAGCAGCAAGGAGAGAAGTCAGCTGACACCTGGGTCACAGCGCAGCCGGGGAGACACACTCCAGGTGCTTGCCGGCACCCACTTTCCATAAACACTCATGGGACTGTTGCATGAGAGTACGGCAGCCTCTCCAAGTTCTAACATCCTCCCTGAGGCGCCGACCGCTCCTCGGCCAACACAGCTCCGACCTGGCTTCTTGCTCCTTCTTTTTTCATAATGCGATTCACAAAGAGAAAAAAAAAAATTAATTGTAAAATATTTATCATGACCTATGTTGTTTTTTTTCTGATTAAAAAAAAAAAAACACTCTCAAATCAGGGTATTCCTGTCCTGTTCTCGAACATCACACTAATATTTATTATTTATCGTGGCCAGTGAGGCAGGCAATAACTTAGATCCTGGGCTCACCTGAGGGTGTTTAATAAATATTGATGACTCAATCCATGTCTAAAGGAAATAGATATTCTGTTGGGGGGGAAAGAATCAGGCTTCCTCTGAAGACATTACACGAAAACATTCCATTACAGCACTCGATTTTTCACTGTTTAGCATTTTGTTTTAGCATGGACTTTTGAGATTGACTGTTTATTTCATCCATGATGGCCGTTAGTGGTTCCTCTCTATTTACCTAGGGATGTTGCCGTCAGAAAGCCAGATTTCTTACACAGTTATTTTCTACATCTTTGCTGGAGATGCATTAAAATTTTGAATATTTTTCCCAAGATTTAATTGGGAAGGGACACAACGTAAGAACTCTTTATTTTTTTTTATTTCTTTTCAGCGTAACAGAATTCATAGTTTTTGCACCACACCCAGAACTCCATGCAATGCGTGCCCTCCATAATACCCACCACCTGGCTCCCCTAACCTCCCACCCCTCACCCCTTCAAAACCCTCAGGTTATTTTTCAGAGTCCATAGTCTCTCATGGTTCATCTCCCCCCCAATTTCCCTCAACTCCCTTCTCCTCTCCATCTCCCCATGTCTTCCGTGTTATTTGTTATGCTCCGCAAAGAAGTGAAACCATATGATAGTTGACTCTCTCTGCTTGACTTATTTCCCTCAGCATAATCTCTTCTAGTACCGTCCATGTTGCTACAAAAGTTGGGTATTCATCCTTTCTGATGGAGACATAATACTCCATAGTGTATATGGACCACATCTTCCTTATCCATTCGTCCATGGAAGGGCATCTTGGTTCTTTCCACAGTTTGGCAACCGTGGCCATTGCTCCTATAAACATTGGGGTACAGATGGCCCTTCTTTCACCACATCTGTATCTTTGGGGTAAATACCCAGTAGTGCAATTGCAGGGTCATAGGGAAGCTCTATTTTTAACTTCTTGAGGAACCTCCACACTGTTCTCCAGAGTGACTGCACCAACTTGCATTCCCACCAACAGTGTAAGGGGGTTCCCCTTTCTCCACATCCTCTCCAACACACGTTGTTTCCTGTCTTGCTAATTTTGGCCCTTCTAACTGGTGTGAGGTGGTATCTCAATGTGGTTTTAATTTGAATCTCCCTGATGGCTAGTGATGATGAACATTTTTTCATGTGTCTGATAGCCATCTGTATGTCTTCATTGGAGAAGTGTCTGTTCATATCTTCTGCCCATTTTTTATATGATTATATGTTTTGTGTGTGTTGAGTTTGAGAAGTTCTTTATAGATCCTGGATATCAACCTTTTGTCTGTACTGTCATTGCAAATATCTTCTCCCATTCCGTGGGTTGCCTCTTTGTTTTGTTGACTGTCTTCTTTGCTGTGCAGAAGCTTTTGATCTTGATGAAGTCCCAAAAGTTCATTTTCACTTTTGTTTCCTTTGCCTTTGGAGACATATCTTGAAAGAAGTTGCTGTGGCTGATATCGAAGAGGTTACTGCCTATGTTCTCCTCTAGGATTCTGATGGATTCCTGTCTCACGTTGAGGTCCTTTATCCATTTCGAGGTTATGTCGTGTACGGTGTAAGAGAATGGTTGAGTTTCATTCTTCTACATGTAGCTGTCCAATTTTCCCACCACCATTTATTGAAGAGACTGTCTTTTTTCCGCTGTATATTTTTTCCTGCTTTGTCGAAGATTATTTGACCATAGAGTTGAGGGTCCATATCTGGGCTCTCTACTCTGTTCCATTGGTCTATGTGTCTGTTTTTATACCAATACCATGCTGTCTTGGTGATCACAGCTTTGTAGTAAAGCTTGAAATCAGGTAACGTGAAACCAGGAACATGACAAGGATGCCCACTGTCACCACTCTTGTTCAACATAGTATTAGAAGTCCTAGCAACAGCAATCAGACAACAAAGAGAAATAAAAGCTATCCAAATTGTCAGTGAAGAAGTCAAACTCTCTCTCTTCACAGATGACATGATACTTTATATGGAAAACCCAAAAGACTCTACCCCCAAACTACTAGAACTCATACAGCATTTCAATAACATGGCAGGATACCAAGTCAATGTACAGAAATCAGTGGGTTTCTTATACACTAACAATGAAAATACAGAAAGGGAAATTAGAGAATCAATTCCATTTACCATAGCACCAAGAACCATAAGATACCTGGGAATAAACCTAACCAAAGAGGTAAAGGATCTATACTCGAGGAACTACAGAACACTCATGAAAGAAATTGAAGAAGACACAAAAAGATGGAAGAGCATTCCATGTTCTTGGATCGGAAGAACAAACATTGTTAAAATGTCTATACTGCCTAGAGCAATCTATACTTTTAATGTCATTCGATCAAAATTCCACCGGTATTTTTCAAAGAGCTGGAGCAAATAATCCTAAAATTTGTATGGAATCAGAAGAGACCCCGAATTGCTAAGGAAATGTTGAAAAACAAAAATAAAACGTAAGAACTCTTTAAACAGGGCCTTTCAAGCAAACATTTGCAGATTTCCCCAAAACCAGAGCGAGAGAAGAGTAAGTGTTCTGCCCTTCACGCAGGAGTCTTGCCCTCTCTCTGGGACAGAACAGGTTCCTACTGTAATGAATGTGGCCAAAAGACGTCCGCAGTTTCTACTTTCTATCTGAACATTTGTGAACAAGTATACCATGATCTGAACTTAAAGGCACAGTATTTGACCCTCACAGAAAATTGGTAGTGAAATTATAAAATTGTCTAAAAACATGTAACACAACAGGTGTGTTCAGTAACCTAAGCAGCACGAAAGCCCCATCACTGGAACTCTGTTCCAGGTCCACGAGGACATCTAAGGGCACAGAATCAAGCCTCGGCTCACAGCCTGGGAGGGGCCTAAGATGGTAAGGACGGGGACTATTGGCACACCTGTGCCATTATCCCCCAAGGTGACGCTGCCTGGGGTTTGCAAGGACATTTCCAGAGCTGTCTGGGACAGAACCAGGGCCAAGAACATGGTATACAGCCTTGCCCCAATGCCATCACTGTCACCCAACCCACTCAACACAAAACAGAGAGTATTTTGCTCCCCAGCCCCATTCCCCTCTCTCTGTCTCCCATTTACTGGCCTCCCTTCTGCCCTTTATCTCATTCACCCCCTCCCACCCCACCCCCTTTCTGGCTCTCTGCCCTGACAAAGTCTTGATCTGCTCAAGAAGACTACTTCCTTCCCTATTGCTCCCATACTGCACAAAACTATGATTTGGTAACAGCAAACTCTTAGATCATTTTACTATGTTCCAGGTACACTGTACCAAGTACTTCCCATGTATTAATTTATGGAATACTCCCAATAACTCTATAAAATCAGTACTATTATTATCTCCATTCACAATTGGGAGAATAGGTAGAAAAGGATATTCATTTTCCCAAAGCCTTCAGTAAGTGAAGAAGTCGGGATTTGAGACCGGACAGTGGGACTGAGGAGCCCATACTCCTCCACTAAGCCCTACCACCCCACTGTGTCATTGTGTAATATGAATTCTTCAAAATTCATTTTGATTTGTTGAGGTCTACTTTATACATGGCTTCATAAATGATTTTAAAAAATAAATGCACAAGATACAATTAAGAAGTATTTATATATAGGGGCACCTGGGTGGCACAGTCGGTTGAGTGTCCAACTCTTCGTTTCAGTTCAGGTCATGATCTCCAGGGTGTAGATGGAGTCCCAGCCAGGGGGTCAGCAGGCAGTCTGCCTGAGATTCTCTCTCTCCTTTTCCTTCTCCCTCTGTTCCTCCTGCTCGCTCTGTCTCTCAAATAAATGATTAAATCTTGTTTTAAAAAGTGTTTATATGTATGGGACTCCTGAGTGGCTCAATAGTTAAGCGTCTGCGTAAGCATCTTCCTTCGGCTTGGGTCACGACCCGAGGGTCCTGGGATTGAGCCCAGCGTCAGGCTCCCGGCTCAGCAGGAAGTCTGCTTCTCCCTCTCCCACTCCCCGTGCTTATGTTCCTCCTCTTACCGCCTCTCTCTCTGTCAAATAAATAAATAAAACCTTTTAAGTGTTATATATAAACCCTGTACTTTTATGTACAGTTTATATATAAACTGTATAAATACATACATTTATATATAAACAGTTTATATATAAACCCTGCACTTTTACGTACAGTTTTTAGTAAATCACATTTGGTATTTAAACCTTCTTTATTTCTGCTCCTTTTCCATTTTCTTGACCTATCAGTAATTGAGAGACATATATTGAAAGCTCCCATTATGACAGTAAAGTTCTATAGTTCTACCAATTTTGCTCTGTCATTACTTTAGGCGTTTTTTGTTAATTGTACCCAATTCTAAATTATTATATCTGTCTGGGAAATTGCAGTGAAATCAGATGGGAAGAAGAAAATAGATTAAACTGACTTGTACTTGAATGTGAAGGGATCCCACTCAAACGTACCAAGGCCATTTATATTTTGAATAAATAATTAAATAAATAACCTTTTTAATTTAAAGACTAAATAAAATCTAAATAAACCTTTTACTGGTGAATGCTTTTAAAATTTATTGATGGAAATATTTCCACGCAGCCTAGTTTCCCAAACTACCTGAATCTCACCGGGACTTGGATCCCAAAGAAAGCTGGCCTCAGTGCTCACAAAACATGTCTCCTTCCAAACCAATACTCCTCTACATTCTATCCACTCTAATCCATTCTACTGACAGATAAACAATCTTACAGTTCCATCAATAACTGTATCTTTTCATTGTCCATTGAATAAAATAGGTGTCATGATAGTCAAAAACTTTACAACTTGACTTCAGTTTCTATCTTGAACCCTGATCACTTACACTTACCATATGCTATAATCAAGCATTATTTGCTGTACCCTGATCATGATTTACATTTTCTTCCTTATGTCCACATAGTTTTTTTCTGTTTGTAAGACATTCTGTTCCATATCCACCTGCAAATATCTGCCATCCTGTGCAGCTAATTTCAAATGCTTATTTTGTGAAGATCAAGACTTTCACCAGATGGGATCTCTCTCCTAATCTACTGAAACCGGGATTCTTTTCCAGCTGTTAGGAAATGACCATCCATTCTTTGGTTTTTGTTAATTGTACATTTGTTTTACCTCACTCTGCCCTATTCTACTCTATGAATTCTGAGAGCAAAGACTATTGTACTTATTTCTTCATTTCCCCAAATACCTAGCTCAATAAATATTTTTTTCAACAGGCTCATACTTTTACAAGGTGGCCAGACTCTGATGTAAATTTAATATATGGGAGGCAGGGAAGAGTCTCATATGCCCATATTTTCTAATCCACACTCATCATGTCTTTCACTTTTGTTCAACACTGATCACTAAAACTATGTCATAAAAGAGTCTTCTGGAAGATAACCCTGAAGGAAAGAGTAGCATTTCTTCAAGAAGAGTTCTGGACATTTTTTTTTAAGATTTTATTTATTTATTTGATAGACAGAGATCACAAGTAGGCAGAGAGGCAGGCAGAGGGGTGGGGGGGAAGCAGGTTCCCCACTGGGCAGAGAGCCTGATGCGGGGCTCGATCCCAGGACCCTGGGATCTGAAGGCAGAGGCTTTAACCCACTGAGCCACCCAGGCGCCCCTGGACATTTTTTAAATCAAATAACTCACTGTTAAAACATATATGACTCTCTACTGAGATCATAAAATGTTAAAGTTAAAAAAACTTAAAGGTGAAATGTTTAATTCTAAATTTAATTATTTCTGATCTGTTTCTTACATGCAGTCAGCAGCACATTTCCTAGAAAGATTTTGCCTCAACAAATGCTGTCCCTGTTCTGACTAGTGATCAGGAGCACCTTAAGTGGGCTGGTTGTCCGTTGAAAGATCCCAGGTTATTTTCGTAAGTGAGGGTTTCAATTCTAACAAAGTGACAAAGTAGAATCTCAACTATAGTATTTTTTTAAAGACTTATTTTGTATTTTAGAGAGAGAGAGTTCCGGGGAGGGAGGAGGAGAGGGAGAGAAGAAGAGAGAGCCCTGAACAGACTTGAGCGCAGAGTCTGACACAAGTCTCAATACCACGATCCTGATATCATGATCTGAGCCAAGACTCAGACGCCCAACTGACCGAGCCTTCCAGGTGCCCCTCAACTACAGTAACTTTACCACTCTTTTCCATGGCATGGTTAAAAAAATACCCCAAATTCCCCCATTTTTTATCAAGTAGCAAATGGGATATTAAGTGTCAAATCACTCTGAAAAAGGTAAAAGGTACAAGAAAATGAGAAGCATGTAAATTCCATGAAGTACGAGTCCATCTACTTTCCCAGTAGGTAATTTTATATTCTTTACTAAGTCGAAGTATGTAAAAATATTTCGATTGGAGTTTGCAGTTCGTAAAACACAAACTCAGCGTTATTTTACATGTATTTTGTACAAATGGTTGCTTTGTAGTTGCACACAAGATACCCTGTTTAACATAAGAAACAGAATGGAAATCTCAAAATAATAAATGAACAAGTCTGTATGCTATACCAGCATTGGAGTTTTTTTTTTTTTTGCTAAATATACTGCATTCATTCACTGATACAATTATTCTCTGTGAGCTCAGATTATTAAAATTTCATGTGTTTCTATTTCTACCAAATCTCCAGTGTTGACAACACAATTCCTTGAACAATGTAAACTCAATAAATGTTTGTTAACTGACCTGAGAATTAATTAGTACTCATTAGTCAGGAATAATTTTTGAATCAGAGATTGAATGCCCTCTGGTATTTAACTTAATGCCTTGAATATTTAATTGAAGCTAGTAATAAAAACTAGAAATGTTTAGCATATGAAAATCTGTGTGCTAAATACTGGGATAGGGAATCTCACACACATTCTTTGATTTACTCATGTTATATGTCCTTTTTACCTGCCAAGGATGAGTCTGAGGATGAGGGAAAGAATGAGAGAAGGAAAGTGAGGAATCTAATGCCAGCCGGCTGAAAAAGGGCATTTAGCTGCAGGGGAAAGTGACAATATAAAATGTACATGTGACAGGGCGCCTGGGTGGCTCAGTGGGTTAAACCGGTACCTTCGATTCAGGTTGTGATCCCAGGATCCTGGGATCGAGTCCCACATCGGGCTCTCTGCTTCAGCAGGGAGCCTGCTTCCCCCCCACTCTGCTTCCCTCTCTCTCTGCTGCCTCTCTGCCAAATTGTGTTCTCTGTCTATCAAATAAATAAATAAAATCTTTAAATATATATATATATATATATACACACACATACATGTGACATCCATGGGGACATTATATAATAGCACAGATGACATCAGAATAGAAGACGAGCAACAAAATGAGTAACATCACGTTATATCTGACCAACAGAGGATCATCTTTTTGTCTGTTTGTTTTCTAAAGATTTTTTTAAAATTTATTTTGGGAGGTGGGGGCAGAGGGAGAGAGATTCTCAAGCAGACTCCCTGCTGAGCAAGGAACATGACGGGTGGCTCGATCTCATGACCCTGAGATCATGACCTGAGTGGAAATCACGAGTCAGATGCTCAACTGACTGAGCCACCCAGGCGCCCCTTATCATCTGATCCGCAGAATGCTGTATGTGGTGATTCTCCCTGGAAATCGACTGGGGAGCTGCCTGAGGGTATAATATCTAGATATATATGGCATGTGGCATATTAAAACCCTAAGAAATCTTATGGACATTGCCAAAAACATATTTTGGGAAATCTGCATTATAAGTGCTTTTCTCTTGAAAGGATCTATAACAACAGAGGAAATTTTAAGTTTTGTGGGAATTTGCTGCCAAGAACACCTGCATGTGGAGCACTACCAGAGTCTCCAACACCTGAACCACCACAGCACTAGAAATACAATGCAAATACATAATAGAAATACACACAACAGAAATACAATGCAAACCTTAGGCAATTTTAACTATTCTGATAGCCACATTAAAAAAGTGAAAAAGGAAGGGGCGGGGGGTGGGAGGTTGGGGGAGCCAGATGGTGAGTATTATGGAGGGCACGCATTGCATGGAGCACTGGGTGTGGTGCAAAAACTATGAATTCTGTTACGCTGAAAAGAAATAAAAATAAATAAATAATTTTTAAAAAAGTGAAAAAGGCTGCTTCCCCCCCGCCTGTCTCTCTGCCTACTTGTGATCTCTCTCTGTCAAATAAATAAATAAAATTTTTTTTTAAAAAGTGATAAAGGAACACATGAAACTAACCTTAATTGTATATTTTATTTTAATTGTATATTTTATTTATTTTAATTGTATATTTCATATAATATATCAAAAATCTTATCATTCAGCATGTAATCAAAATAAACATTTTCCCTGAGATGGTCTACTTCCCCACTTTATACCTTATCTTTGAGATCTTGTGTTTTACATTTGCCGCATATCTTACTCACAGGCTGAGCTGTCAGGGGTCAGGTACAGTCCTAGCACAACAAATGTATGCTTGGTCTAAATTTACTTTATACTGCATACCTAATTTTAATCCATTATTTAATTTAAATTGATCAAAATGAAATAAAATTGTAAAACCTCACACCCTCCATCTTACCTAACACCATTTCAAGGGCTCAAGAGCCACATGTGGCCAATGGCTGCCATGTGTGGAGAGCAGGGGTCTAGAGGCTCCGGGTGTCATCTGCCAGGACACATCCACCAAGACCAGAATATGCGGCAAGAACATCAAGCTGTCCCAGAGGAAGGTCTGTCTGGGCCCTGCACATAGCAACCACGGGAAGGAAATTTCTCAAGGAAGGGAGACAAGACGATATAACTTATGTTTAACTCATACCAAATTGAACTGGATCACGTTTTCTAAAGTCTCTTCATAAATTATAATCCATGTTAGCTTTTTATATCTGAATGCATTTTAGAATGCATTTAGAATGATATGGATAATATGAATTCCTACTTTAATGTTTTAAAAAGGCAGAAAAATGAATTAAAAGTTAGTCTTCACAATATTATTGCAGATTTCTTTAACATCAAAAACAAAACAGAAAAGCAATAAGCAAACAAAAATTCACAAATTGTGATGTTACAGTGATAAGTAACAATAAAGTACATATCAGCTTTCCACTAAATTAATAATTATACTGTATTACTTAAGAGGACAATTCTAGTAGAGAATCTCAGCTCCTAAGTGGCATTTTCTTAAATGTTACCATGGAAGTCCTTTACACCAAAATATCATAAAATAAAATATTTAAAATTAGAAAAGAAACTTCTATAAGGAAAATTAATTTTCTCTAGAAGCATAAAAATTGCTAAATTTGAAATAACTGATTTTAAAATCTAGTCTGTATACATAATGGAAGACAAAAACTAAAACAAAAACAAAAACGGAGAAAAACTGATTTAAAGATTGCGTCCTAGAGTGCATAGGTGCAAGCCAGAGGGTTGGCAGCCATAATTTGGAAGCCTCTGGACCCAGTGATGAAACAGAGCAGAAACTGATTAATCTCCGTGAGTTACAGTGCTGAGTGGAACGTGCTATTGAGCATTCTAAAGTGGCAACTTCATTTCCTCTAGGGCAAAGCACACTTGGAGAGGAAAGCTGCTTTACCATAAAATAATCTATTTTGTAGGCTTAGCAGGTTTTAGTGGGATGACATGACTTAACCTTTCTGGAGTGGGTAAATTATTGTAAGACTCATAGCAAAACAGTAGAGTATGTTCCAATAATATTTCACATTGCTTTCCCCAAGGTAGAGGTGAAAGATAGGTCACATTTGTGTTCTTATGGAAGCCTTCTTCCAGGCTAAAGATAATGAGAAAGTGACCTTGAAGAATAGCTCTGTTTTGTAAGGAGTAGGAGAACATTATTTAGATTAAAAAAGTAACAGCTATATGGTGCCATATAACTGGTCTTTGGATTAACCACAAAGAACGAACTGGAGTGATTATTTTATTTTAAAAACATCTATTTATTTATCAATCACAAGATTAGATCGGGTTATCTCATGCATGCACAGTTTATTGAATAAATAAAAAATAACAATTGTTCTTTAAAAGAGACCTACTTAATTTTAATAGAACTTTCTACTGTATATATCGCCTGCTAAATGGTATTGAATATGCAACAAATGCAAGTTCTATTAAGAACTTTACACTACCTTGTAAAATAGTTACATCTCAAATGCTAAATCATGATGATGAATATTCTGCAGAAATTCATAGACATTATAGACTGTGAAGTGGTTGCCCACCTTAAAATAACTTAAAAGAAACTCAGACTTACTCAATGCTTTATTACTGACTATAAACACATTATACATAATTATATACATTTACATTTATAATTCAAATTAACCTCAAATGAAATTCATGTAAGCAAGGCACAGAATTTTTGCATGTATAACAAAAATATAAATTTTAAATTTTGCAAAATATATTCATTTTGATTACTTTATCAGCGTCAATTTTTGAAAAACAGTATTATATGTAAGAAAGACTGAATAACTGCTACATGATACACAATGAAACAAAAATACCAAGTGACTTGAATTTAGTAATTAATGGCATGTCAGATGTTTTAACTACGTATCAATGCTATAGTCATTACACAAATCATACACTTTTTTTTCTTCTACGTAAGAGCGTCATCTATAAATCTCTTCATTATCTTGCACAGTTGTATGAGCCAACATTTATACTTTGGCTGTAACCTAAGCACCATGGTTTAATAAGATGAAAGCAGATTTTATGAGATTCATAGTTGCTTTATAAAGTCAATTCGTTTATGCTCTAAATCTTTCCAAAGAGATTTCGGACTCTTAACAATTTGTTCATAGTCAGCTTATCACCTTTTAGGTAAATGGTCCACACAAGGACAAATTTCTTCTGAAATACTCCTTCTAGCCCTGGGTCTCTCTGTGGCCACCTGCCCTTTGGTTGTTTGTCTTCTTATCTAAGATCTTTCCTAGGATCCTGACACGTTTCTAACTTCATGAAGTCGTTATTTTTCTAACTCTTTATAGACATTTTTCCTATTTTAAAATGGTCTCTGCTTACAGGTTACCAATACATTTTATCTCCTGATTCTTTCTGACCCCAAATTAGTTGTTGAGTTCCTTGGTAGCAAAATAATAAATCTTCTTTCTTGTTATTGTTTTAATTTAAACTTGTTTGATCATGACAAAAACAACAGAGACGTTTCTTGAAAATGTTGAACAGATGATGAAAAAATACAAAGCTGTTTTTGCCAAAACTTGAAAAATTCACGCATGGTCAGTTGAGCTTCAACAAAAGTGCCAAGAACACACAAGGAGGAAACAGTAGTTTCTTCACTAAGTGGTGCTGGGAAAACAAGTTTCCCACACACAGAAGAATGAAATTGGACGCTTAACTCATGCAAATCAACTCACAATGGATTAAACTCTTAAATGTAAGACCTAAAACCATAAAATTTGTAGAAGAAAATCTAGGGGAGCTTCTTGACACTGGTCAGGACAATTACTTTTCGGATGTGACTGCAAAAGCACAGTCAACAAAACAAAACCAGAGAAGTGCTATTACATCACATTTAAAACCTTCTGCACAGTAAAGGAAACAACAGAGTAAAGAAGAAATCTGCAAAATGGGAGAAAGTATTTGTAGACCACACATCTGATAAGGGATTAAAATCCAAAATATGTAAGGAGTTCAAAGAACTCAACAGGAAGAAAACAAATAACCTGATTAAAAAGTGGTTAAAGAACCTGAATAGATATTTCTCAAAAGAAGACACACAAATGGCCACGAGATGCATGAGAAGGTGCTCAGCATGAATGACTATCAGAAAAATACAAAGCAAAACCACAATGTGATATCATCTCCTATCTCTTAGGACAGCTATTATGAAAAAAGCAGAAAATAAAAATGCTGGAGAAGACGTGAAGAAAAGGGAACCCTGGTGAACTCCTGATGGAAACGCAAACTGGTGCAGCCATTATAGAAAACCTAATGGAGGTTCCTCAAAAACTTAAAAGTAGAATTACCATGTGATCCAAAATTCCCAAAGGAAACAAAATTAGTATCTCAAAGTAATATCCATACTCCCATGTTCACTGCAGCATTATTCACAATCACCAGGATATGGAAACAACCTAAATGTCATTGACAGATGAGTGGATAAAGAAGACGTACACGCACAATGGAGTATGATTCATTCCTCAGAAAGAAGTAAATCTTGCCATTTGAGACAACACAAATGAACTTGGAAGAACCTGGAAGACATGATCCTAAGTGAAATAAGTCAGACAGAGAAAGACAAATACTGTATGAGCTCACTTGTACTAGAATTTTAAAAAGTGTTAAATTCATAGAAACAGAGAGTAAAATGGTGGTTACAAGGGGCTGGGGTTGGTGGAGAAATGGGAAGATATTGGGCAAAGGGTGCAAGTTTGCAGGGATGTAGGATAAATAAGATATCTAAAATACAGGTACGATGACTATATTTAATAATACTGTACACTCATCACACACCAGAATGTGCTGACTGTGAAGAGATGTTGGTTGACTTAATGATAGTAATCATTTCTATGTGTATTTCTATCTAATCATCACATGGTATACCTCAAATATATAGAATTTTTATTTTCAAAAACCTCTTCTTAAAAAAAAATGAACAGATAATGAAGACATACAAAGCTGTGTTTGCCAAAACTTCAAACTGGCAGAATTTTTTTAAAGTACATAAAACTGATTCGATTTTTATTTATGTCAAGCAAAAGAGAAAATGATATACTACTGATACACAGAATATGTTCAATGAGGAGTTTTATATCATTTTCCTGCTCAAATTTTTCTGACAGCCTGAAGACACTGTAAATAAACTTTATAGAGATCCATCACCATTATTTTTAAAGTGCTCAACAGGACGCAACACTGGGACAAATGAACAGGATACAGCTGAACGAAAATAAATACCAAGTGTTGCCTTTCGGTTCAACAACTTCACTGCATAGGTAAAGACGTGGAGTGGTGGCTCCTAGAGTCTGCGCGCCCGGTGAGCAAACAGACTGACGACGCCAAGAGGAGCTGTCTGGCTGCTCAGGGACAGGTCTGAAAAGGGGAAGACAATGTGGACAGCGCAGTGGTTTTTGTCTGTCTGTTTGTTTGTTTCGGATTTATTTATTTGAGAGAGAGAGAGAGAGCGAGAGAGCGTGCAGGAGCTGGGGCAGAGGGAGAAGGGGAAGCCACAGTCTCCCTGCTGAGTGCAGAACCCTACGGGGGCTTGATCCCGGGACCCTGAGATCCCCTGACCTGAGCTGAAATCAAGTCAGCCGCTTCCCCGACGGAGCCGCCCAGATGTTCCAGGGGCTCAGGTCTGATAGGACATTTTAACCAGAGATATTTACAAAATGGAGGTCACACGGAAGAGCACTTTCAAAAGGTCGGTCTGCTGATGATAAAGAAATTTTCTCTAATCTATGGAAAAATGTGAGAAACATAAGAACTACATTGCGTATAGCTTAACAAAATATGACAAGATTAAGTTGTCAAATATAGGCTGTTTCATTCTGAGATTATTTTCTTCCCACTTTTTAAGTGAAATTTATATTTTTACTTATGTAATAGAAGTGAAATTAGATACACGATAGTGATTTTTTTTTTAAATGCAATCTCTTGACAAACCTTTGATCTGATTTAAATTTACTGGTCCATTAGACTCAAAAGTCTGGGAACTAGTCCAAAAAGGGATACCAGAGTATTCAGAATTTTTATACCGATTTATACAGAGAGTATATAATACACAAACATCAGGTTTAAGGAGAAGAAAAGAACATGATCCCAATTTCTTAATTTGGGACCCAGGGATGGACAAACAAGTAGGTCTGTCCTCTTTTCTGATTTCCTGGTTTTCGGCTTTCCTCTCATTTCCAATCAACTCAAGAAAAAAAAAAAAAGAGCTTTCCAAAAGCTATCTTGCAAATTTCAGTAAAGAAACCTGTAATGAAATGAATTTAAGCAAAACATGAATGGAAACCATAAAGGAGACCAGAAAGGATTTTTTTTAAAAGATTTTATTTATTTGTTTGACAGACAGAGATCACAAGTAGGCAGAGAGGCAGGCAGAGAAAGAGGGGGAAGCAGGCTCCCTTCTGAGCAGAGAGCCCGATGTGGGGCTCAATCCCAGGACCCTGAGATTATGACCTGAGCCGAAGGCAGAGGTTTAACCACTGTGCCACCCAGGTGCCCCCAAGGATTTCTATCCTTTCTGTGAAAGTGGGTGATGTCTCCCAAGGATGTTTTCTTGCTTCCCACCAAGCAGGGACCCTGACGTGGGGCTCGATCCCAGGACTCTGTAATCATGACCTGAGACTTAGCCATCCAGGCAACCCTCAATGATATTTTCATTCTGAGACCATGTGATTTTTTAGCTAACTATTTTAAGAAATGTCTTTGCACATTTGTCTTCTAAATTCACTGCAGCATTTTCATCTGCCAGTATTAACGAGAATAATCCCTTCATTCATCTACCTAAGCTCTTAGAAAGTCTAGAATATGTGCATATCATGGAGTAGTAGTGAGTGGAGCACTCAGTCTTCAATTTTTTTGTATTTTTTTATAACATCTTTCACTTAATTTTTCTGGGAATTTGTCATTTTCTCTCTATGGCTCATCATTTCTGGTTTTCTTGTCTTTGTTCCTCTGTTGCATCCAGTTAAAATGCTCTTGCTTTTTTCTACCTGTTCAAATGCCATGTATCTTTCAAAGTTCAATTAGATACCAGTTTATCAAAGAATGTCTTTTTGATTACCCTGTCCAAAAGTAATCAGGGGGCTCTTTTGTTGCATTTCATACCTAAGTGATTTCTGTTCATTTTATTTTGATTCTGTTCAATTTATTTTGATTCTGTTCAATTTATTTTGTATACTAGATTATAAATGCCCCAGACAGTAGGAATTGTTCTCTACCAATCTCTGTAATTTCTACAGCTCCTGTAATGAACTTAGGTTTATAGACAAAACTATTAGAGCTGCTCAAAATTAATTCCAAATATGCTTTAGTGCAGGTGTGTTTGCACACGTATGTATAGACATGTAGGGAAAAGTTACAGTCTACAGCAGACTTAGGACTAAACCCGAATTGCAGCTAGTACCATTCATCAGAAAATAAAAGCATGTGTAAGACAATTGCTCCTTACTTAAGGAGCAATAAAAATCAGACCCAGAAAATTCACCTGGCCACAATTTTTATTTATATATAATTATATAACAAAACTATAGATTTCTTTTATTTTTTACTTTTATTTTTATTTTTATAGATTTCTACATAAAGTATAGATGTGACAAATAAGGAAAAATGGGTCACTACTGCGAAAAAAAAAACTTATTTCAATACTATTTAGTCCTATTAAACACAGAGTGTTTAATGAAATCTTGCTTTTCAGGTAACCAAAGACATTGTGTCTAGTGTTTCCTTATAATATTTCATCTGTGTAACCCCAAAGTAAAACTCTATCTGCTGGGTGGAAGCTAGAAGATTATCTGTGTGTATATGTGTGTGTGTGTGCATGTGAGTATAAAATATTAAATTATTTTTCTGGGGGCTCGACATTCCCAAAAAAATGGCAATGTTTCAAAAACCAAACACTAACTCACAGCTAACAAGAGTATATTCCATAGAAATGCATAACAGTGCTCAAACTTTAATGTGCACAGAAAACATCAAGATAAAACTTCTTACGAATTGCAACTTTGACGTAGTAGCTCAGGGCTGCACCTGAACTCTGCTTTTTAAAAATTTTTATTTTTATTTCCCTGATGTAAAAATTTCCTAGACAAAAACGTTTTATTTTGGACCAGTAAGCCAAGAATTCTCCCATGTTTCCTGGAACCAAGCAGAATTTCCCAAATCATATCTGTTACTTTAAGACCTTTAGAAATACCTTCCAAACAAGTGTATCACAGCAATACAGTTTTTAGTAGTTTCTGCTTCATTCCAAGTTTGAGAAGGAGAAAGAGTGACTTAAAAAAAAAAAAAAAGTTGATGAGAAAACATCATTTGGTGAAAAAGAACTCTTAAACATCACAAAAGTAGTGTTTAAGATAAACCGCTGTCTCTTCACCCTTCACGAAGGTCCTGTAATTCACATGCCGTTAGCTCGGAAAACCCAAAGCAGACGATGCTCTTGACTTCCACCAGGAGCACTGGGATGATTAATGTAGCGTTCTCTTTGATAAATTTTGCTGTAGTCATTTCAGTATGCACAGATTCTGGAAGATTCAGATGTAATCTGTACTCCTCAGAGACCTCGATCAATAAATCATCCTCAGAAACACTAAGGTCACAGGGACAAGCTGAATTACTACCAGGTGATTTAACTTCTATTTCACTTTCCAGAGGTTTCTCATTCTGACCAGCCACAATTTTTAATTCATAGGCTGGTCCCTTCATCTCCACATGGACCTCTGTACAGGGAATGTCTTCCATCAGATACCTGGTTTTGCTTGAAACGTGGTCTCTTGGCAATAAAATTTGAGGAAAGGGACCTGGGTGGCTCACAGTACTGCTTCTGACCTGCCTGAGGGTCAGGTCTTCTCTAGTTTTCTCCCTTAGACTCGTGGGGTTGGTTTGGATTCTGGTCAGATTCTGTTTCATCCTTTGGATGTTTCCTTTTATTCTTAATTTAGTAACATTGGAAGAGTGCGAGAGTCCATTGGAGTTGTCCTCAGTGCATTTCGTGGCCATCCGTATTAGCTGATCTTTGGCACACGGTGCTTTCCTCAGCCTGGAGAATACCAGCATTGCAGGCAACATCAACTACCGCGGTCACATCTGATGTCTCAGACACATCTGGTCAGCCAGCACTTAGCGCCATTGGGTGAGAGGCTGACTGGGGCGCTGGGAGAATGGTTAACTGTCCTTTTCCACTGACAAAACTTGATACAAAATTTTTGTTTTCTTTCATTCTCAGGATCCTGCTGTGTAGACAGAACTATGGTTCTGGGGCAACACTGTCTCGCCTCTTCCAGCGGCTGGTGCAAGAACTCTTTAGAACTCCCGGGGCTGCTTTTAACTCGATCGTCTTGGAGGTTCCAGGACTGTGTAACTTGAGTGAGCAGCCCCTTTCAGGAAAACTCCATGATTGAGATAAATAGGCTTCTCAAGTCCTTTCTCTTGGTCTCTTGACCTGAATTCTGCAGGTTTACCAGTCTTCTCCAGGGACGCAACATGGCTGGCCCAGGGACTGCACTTTGAGGAGCAAAGCTGTGGAGTATAGACTCGCACTCGAGTCGATCATAACCAAATAAACTTGTTTAATGTCAATGCATAGAAAGCATAAGTACAAAAATGCATATAAAACGGAAGTAGATAAATCATGACGGAGACACCACATTTTAATGTAAGGGAAGTGGGAGACCGGGAAGGCCAGAATTTTTGTACCTTCACAACTGTCATCTTAAAACATGGCTGCTTAACTAAAAGCACACCTCCAGGGATCTATCATCATTTAAATTATTCCTTGCGGGCCAAAAACCATGGATATCAATTTTCACAAGAACATCATAAGTCAGAGACCATCCTACCTACAGAGCGCAAGGGAAGGGGGTGAGTGAGCTGTGAAAGCAGTAATTAGCCTCAGAGAGAAGATCTGCACTTTCCCTTTATGCACAGTCAACAGGGACAGAAGCCAGGGGCACATTCAAAATGTGCTACAAACTGACATGTGTGTCTTCACTTCCAGTTGTCCCTCATGACAAATGTTCATTCGAAGTTACTTTGTAGAGGAAAACATCAGGTGCAAACATGACTCTGGACTGAAAACACATTCACACAAAAGTCTTGCCCTACACAAGCTTGGGAGAGACGCCGGATGCAGTCTGTCCGTGCCTTTGAACACGGAGCAGGGTTGTGATGAGGCACCATGAGCCGGGGTGCAGCCCTTCCAGATAAACGCAGGAAGATAGAAATGCCGCAAGTCTGCGTGATAATGTATGAGCGTGTCTGTGTCGGCAACAGGGAAAGAAGACGTTCCATGGAGGTTGTCGCAGTGGCAAAAGGGTGGAGAAAAGGGTGGCGCAGTGGCAAAAGGGTCAGCGGCTGGTGGAGAGAATGGACGTCACCATCGCACCAGCCTTCATTCGGGAGAAAGAGCAATCTGGAGGAGACGAAGAGCAACACTATGGGCAACCTCACATTCTAGATATCACTCCCTCAACAGATACTACTGAAAGTCTATGTGAACAGTAGGGAGAGTAGGAGATCTGTCAGATGCAGGCAGGAACTCTGAGAAACTCTGAATTTTGTCTGATAGATAGTAAGGAGTTCTTGCAGGAATAAACCCTCGTACCTAGCATTACTCCCAAAGTATCTCTTTCAATCATTTCAAAAAACGTAGGTCAATATATATTGAAGTGTACATACACACTCTCTAGTCTGAGAGAGCATGAGGAGGATGGAGAGGAACCATGGTCAGTTGCCTGGTGAGGAACCATGGAGGTCGCCGAGCAGAGCCATGAAGGATGCCTGTGAGTTTTTTCAACAGACTCCATCTCACGCCGAAGAGTCAGTGGGTTCAGAAGAAGTCGCTGTAAGGTCAGGACACTTATTGCTGCCACAGTGTTTTAAGGAAGCTCCTTTATCCTGGTAGAAGTGGGGAGAGGAAACAGCGCAATCTGAGTTTCTGATGTCTTCACATGAACCTGGTTCTCGGGAGTCCAGACGCATATTCGAACTAGTCCTGGGGACCGCGTGCCACACCAGGCGCTAACCCCAGCCTTTCCACATTCACAGAAGCCATCAACCAGCACTCTACCTGTGCTTTCTCTGTCCTTCCTGCTCAGTGCCTCCATCTAACCTCTCCGTTTGGTGCCTCAGGGAGCTATACCTTCAATGGCATTAAATTTTGCCCCTCTCTTTGAGACTTCATTGCTTGGAATTGCCGGTCTCTTCCCAAAGGATCTGTCACTCTTCCCAGAGTGTCTTTTGCTTGGCCCTATTGCCTCTTTCCCCCAGCTGTGTCCCGCAGGGAATGTGGAAGCTTTCCAGATACCACTCTGTAGCTTATGTAAAGCCAGAGGAGGTTAGAGTAATAACTTCTTTGTCATTCTCAACATTCTGGAGAGTGAACTATCTTATAATAATCTGTAATTCTGTTAAAATACCGAACTATTTCCCATTCCAATCAGCAACTATTCATGACTAAGACATATAAATAAATAGTTACTAATAGAACACTAATATAATTTGTTAATTTTAAAAGGAAAGTAATTTTCATATCTTTTAAACACAGCAGGTGAAGAAAATAGTTTAAGTAAAACACTAATTTTGTAGTAACTCTGTTTATAATTCCTGTCTACGAAGTGGCATCCTGTGACCATCTTCCAGGAAATGAACAGGAAGGGTCACTATGAGGTCATATCTTCAGCAGACACAGCTAGTTCTTACATTTTCTTGCTTCCAAAGACACAAATTATCACAAAAGAGAGACCGATACAGGCTGCAACACTGACAAACTCTTCCATATACAATTGGGTTAGGTTGCTCTTACTAATTGTTATGAGCGGAATTCCCTCCTGCCAAAAAAGTTGAATTTCTAACCCCTAGACCTTCAGATTGTGACCTGATTTGGGAGTAAGGTCACTGTAAACATCATGTGGAGATGAGGTCATACTGGGGTAGGGTGGGTCCCTAACTCAATATGGCTGTAGAGGACCACTGTAAGGACAGACACACAGAAGATGACATGTGAAGACAGAGGATTGAAGTGACGTGTCTTATCTGCAAGGCAAGGTAAGCATGGGGCTGACCGGAAGTTGGGACAGAGATTGAGCGGATTCTCCCTCGAAAATTCTCCCTCCTGTAAAAACACCAAACCCTGCAAACAGCTGGATTTTGGACTTCTGACATTCAGAACTGTAAGACAATAAATGTCTGTTCTTTTGAGACATCTGGTTTAAGGCCCTTTGTTACAGCAAAAAAGGAAACTAGTACCTGATTCAATATAGGTGATGAAAAGAAGTTAAATAGAGCAAAACGGAAGCTCCACCGCAGAAGCAAACCAAGCCAAGTAGGCTGGCCTCTCAGCCTTTATCTCAAACACACACACACACACACACACACACACACACACGTATGTGCAGTCATTGCATCAGGGTAAATTTCTCATTCTTTTCAAATAGATAACGTTTGACTTTCACAATGTGGAATGTTGTATGTACAGCAAGTGGAACGATGGACACCCTAAGAAGAACTCATTCTCTGAATCAAGGAGGAAGAATATTTTAAGTTAGTGTGATGCCTGTTGCACAAGAGAAAGTTGAACAAGGGAAGGGAGAATCTGGTGAGCAGAAAAAGGGGTCTCATACCTCCTCCCAGACTCCAGGAAGACCCAGTTTATGTCTGTTCTCCTAACTTAATCATGAAGGGTCCTCTTCCATTCTCAAAAATGTCCCAGTTTGAGGAAGAATTACATTTTGACATAACAACAAACTCTAGTGCTTCTCTGTACCCTAACAACTCATACTCAGTAAGTCATTGAGGATCCTTTGTAACATGGCACATAGCAACATGGGGATTGGGATATTATGTCTTTTCTCCCAAGGTCAACCATGAGATAAAAATAACATGAGATGTGTAAACATGATTTCAAATTTAGAAATATTACCCAAATACCAGACGTTTTTATTACAATCCCAGCAAAGCATTAGCACGCAGTTACGGGAGGCTGTTTTCTGAAATTTGTGCTCTTCTTCCACAGCTTGTAAAAGTTATTACCCTTTCTCTTGGGTCGCCTCTCACTTTCTCCAATTAAAGTGAAAGAGAGAAGAAGGCAGCTTGCATTTACTGAAAGCCTATAGCCTTGTAAGCCTCCAACAAGGCACTTGAGATATATTATGGCAATAAATGCTATTATTTATTAAACTTTCATTACAAATCAGGCACTGTGATAAGATGCTCACATAGATTAGAACACTTAATGTTCATCACCCATATTTAAAATAGTTACAATAACCCTTATTATAAATAAAGAAATGAAGGTCCAACACATAAAGCAGTGATATTTCTGAACATGAGTTCAGATTCAACGTGTCTGATTCTAGGAACAGTTCTGTTCTTTTGAGCTAAGTGACCTTGAACAAATCACTCTGCATTCCTGTCCTCTCTACTCATCTGACAATGGGCATAATCACAGTACCTCATGAACAGGGTTATTATGAAGAGTAAATGCATTAATGCACGTGAAAATTTTAAAAGTGCCTCGTGCATAGTAAGTGCTGTGTGAGTGACAGTGACGGCCACTTGCTACTACTGTCATTAGTGTGTAATTAATAGCATAATCATCATCATCATTATCTTTATGTACCCAAAGGCACATAGCCAACAGGTGACAGAAAATATTCAAATTAGGCATTTTGAGCACTGACCTGCTTATCCAGTCAACAATTATTTATTTAGGGCATGTTAGGGTGCCAAGAACAAAATGATGGGCTGGACTAGATGTTCTTCTTTATGTAGCTATCGGTTTTACTTTCGAAGGACTCGCGTTCTATCAAAAAAAAAATATTTTAAGCTAATTGTTGTGATAGTTGGAAATGAAGGGCACATACAGGAGCACATAGTAGGTGTACATCTCCCATTCTAGGACAGTCTTGTAAGTCTATGTCTGAAAGTTGAGTCAGAAGTTAACCATACAATAGGTGGAAAAAGAATGTGGATGAAGGTCCTAAAATTAAAGTCTGAATGGGGAGTGAAAGTTTTGTGTGCCTGAACAGCAGGTTTTGAGATGAGCTAGAGAAAACCCAAAAAGCAGAAACAGGAGTCCGATGAAGAAAGTCTCACAAAGTGGTGGTTGTCAGGGGCTGGGGAAAGAGTGAATGGGGAGTTGTCTACCTTCTTCAGAGTGACAGGTTTGGTTTGGTTTTGTTTTTAGTTATTTTTATTAACATATAATGTATTATTAGCCCCATGGGTACAGGTCTGTGAATCGTCAGGCTTACACACTTCACAGCACTCACCATGGCACATACCCTCCCCAATGTCCATAACCTAACCACCCTCTCCCTACCCCCTCCACCCACCAGCAACCCTCCGTTTGTTTCATGAGATTGAGTCTCTTATGGTTTGTCCCACCCCAACTGACTTTTGGAGAAGTTTTAGAGATGAGTTACACAACAATGTGAATATCCTTGTCAATACAGAACTGTGCAATTAAAATGGTTAGGAAGGTAAATGTTAGGTTATGTGGGTTTTTTTTTTTAACTACAGTTAAAAAATGAAATAATAAAATAGAAAGTCATATAGTTTCTTAGGGAATTGGATTTTCTCTGCGTGGCGAAGAGAACTGATTGATTATGAGGTTTGGAGAGAGAGAACTGAGGCAAACAGAATAATTATAGAATTTCCAACTTCCAGATATCAGCCTCAAAGGATGCTGAAAAGAATAACAAGAAGCACATCTGTTTGATATTTTTTTAAATTAATAGGTGTCAAATTTTAACCTAAACAAACAATAAAAGAATCAATTATCTGACATCCAACAAATCATTTGAAAGCTTTTATATATTTCATAAATCTCCCAAGCATAATACAAGAGAAATGATAAAAATGAGAAAATCAATATCTACACAAAAAAGAAATGTCCAGTTAAAGTGCCCTTAAGCCTCTTCCTCCTCCCCTCAAGAATTAGTCACCAGTCAGACCTCGAGGGGTAAAAATAGCGACTCCAGTAAATTAAGTATCACTAGATGCCATCCTCCATATAATGTCCACTTACAGCCTTAAAATAGTTATTTAGTTGTCCTATTATTATTTTCTTCAGACTAAATCACTGGTTCTCAAATTACGTACTTTCAGAACATCTGGGATCCTATACTAAAGTTTTCCATACTGAAATTAAAAAAAAAAAAAAAAATGGCAGGCCTCCCTGGTTCACTGGGGAGAAAAACAGTAGATGAGATTGTTTCCATTTTAAGTTTCCTTCAAAACTATTTCTGAAGGCTCAGGGGCCTATTTCTGCATGTCTGAAACACACAACATGAATAAGAAAAGCAGCAAATATTCAAGTATTACCAGAAAACGTAGAGATACAGAATCATTTCTGTCATTAACTTGTGTACTTGTAGTTATACGCAGAAATATAATACACATATTCTACTAGTACAATCCCTACCACTTTGTATCACTGCATTAATACACTGGTATTACACTGAATTATATAAACACTGACTAGCAGGTGTCTAGCCAACTGGATGAGTTTTCCACCAAAGGCCAAGAGGTCTACCTTACTTGATTACTTGTCCCCCTCCTCTGGCACTCCTTCCTAAGTGTGTTAGCTACCACTTTCTTCCTCCTACTCTGCACTGCAATTTCCATTGATGTGTTAGTCTTGGCAATCCAATCTTCTTGGTCTGCTCTTTGACCCCTTCTGTTCTATGACCTCCGGAAAAGCTTGCCAGGCAGCATACAGTGAAGTACCATAACATCAAGGAAGTGTCCCCACTGTGGTGACCTCTTTGTTTCCTGTTCCCCTTCTTTCAGCCATGGTGGGGATATTATGAGCATATTAGGAGAGGAAACAGCTAGATATTGCAACACCATTAGGTCAAGCTTTATTGTATATGTATAGGTACACACACACACACA